>LSSN01006098.1:0-41566 GCA_001970855.1 Smittium culicis | reverse complement strand
CATTAGCGTAAAAAAAAGTTATTTTTTAAACTCTTAACCTAAAATTTAAATTGATTTTAGTGAGATTGTGTATAATTTTATTCATACTTTCACAATTTAGAGTTATTAACTAATATATTACTCAATTTCTAGATATAGTCATTGTATTTAATATTATTTAAAAAAAATTTCTTAATGCAAAATTAAAATAATTAAAATAGTGTTAAGAGAATTATAAAGTTTTTTCCCAATAATTTTTATATAAAATCAAACCTAGTGTGTAAGAATAGGTTTATATAAGAAGTTCAGAATCAAATAATATGGAATTTATTATCAGAAATATAACTAATTTAATAGTAAATTTGATAATCTATTTGAAAATATAATATTTGATTATTTTATTGGAGATTACATTTAAAATAACGAATTAATAAATTTGAAATTATAAAATACGAGAAAAAAATTCCACTCTGTTGAATTATAAAAAAATAGATCTTGGTTATAGTTATAAAAATCGGTCTTTACGGATATTTTTAGTGAAATTAAATCAATATTTATCTTCATTTAATCAATATTCTATATAAAATCCATCAAATATAAATAGATTATATTTTTGTTTGGTTTCAAAACTTCAGATTCTTATTAAAAATATCTTTGGTGAATTATTTTTGATATATTTTTAGATTAAATTTTCAGCATATTCATGTAGAAAATATTTTTCGTAAAATAATAATGGTAATATATTAATTTTTTAAGATTTCATAATAATAATATAAATTCCAAATAAAACATTTTTTCTTCTGTTTACTTATCAAATTTTTTATGTATTTTTTTAAATCATATAAATAACTATTTTGGATATAAAAATTATTTTTGAAATTTATAAAAATATTAAAAATTTCATTAGTATACAAGAGTATTTTTCTCTACTGTTTTTTTTCTTTTTGCATATATTTTTATATAAACGATTTATAAATATATATCAGCATCAAAATATTTTTAAAAAATGAAAAAATGGTACTTTATAAGCTTATAAAAAAACAATTGAGTTTAAATTTCCTTTTATCTTGAATAACCTTATGCAAATAAGTTTAAGAGAAAAATTTACTAGCTTTCTGACATATATTTATTACGATTTATATAATAAAGGATATAATAATTACAAAATAATTTTAAAAATTATTTATATTGAATATTTTATATTACGATAGCAATACTTGGGATTATCTATTAAAATTTTCACAAGGAATAATAAAAAATACTCTAATATATATAAACTTATCAGAATTTCTATATATGTTTACGAAATCATGCGATTAAAGTTTAAAAACTAGCACTCATAATTTGTGAAAATTTTATTACATAAATTCATTAAAACTAAGCTCTAATAGGATCTATTGAGAAATTTAATAAATAATATTAATCTAGGAATATCTTTTTTTTTATTAGAAATTTGATCATAGTTTGGTTTAATAAATTATGCTTCAATGTATTTAAAATACCTTCTCGGGATATCTTTTTTTCTGATTCAAAAATTCAAAAATATTTTATATATGAAAGTTACTGTAAAGAGTGTTTAAAATTATAAAAAAATTACATTGAATGTATAAAGATATTAGCTCAATGTATAATATAAGATAATTTATTATTTTGCGATTTTGAGCTATGAATTTATATGAATTCCTCAAATTAACACTTTCTTGCTCACCCAAAGTGTATGAAACCAAATTATTTTTTTTCTTTATAAGAGATTATATTTATTGATTTTTCAAAAATAAATTATAAAAAATTTAATTATCTTGTCTAAAATATTAAACTATTAAAAATTATATATATCTGACTAGCTTTTATTTACTCTAAATATTTAATACATCTTTGTATTTTAAAACATAGATTAACTCCAAATTTTCTTGACACTTTCTCTAAATTAAAACAAGCTATAATTATTATTCTATAATTATCTTTAAACTATAATTATATATTTTTCATTTATACAACAATTATAATATATTAAAAAATAGCTAATTTAGATATACGAAGATTTTCGATTATACTATGTCAAATGAGATTATTTTTTGGCATCACTTGTTTTAATTAATAATATTTTATCGATTTTTTTTACCTGTTTTAATAAAATTTCAATTATTTATCCATATTATGCTTTTTAATACCAAAAATAATCCCCATTTGTTTTTTTTAATACTTTTTTAGAGGCCAGTATTGGTTAATTCATACTAATATGACTAGAAAAATCCATTTATAAAATGCTATATAGAAATTTCATCCTTTTTAAAGCTTATTAAATTTACAATATTTTTTGAGTTTCATTTCATGTTGATATAAGTGTAAGGAATCAAGTTAATTTAATTTTAAATAATAATATAAAATAATAAAAATGTGGGAATTGGAAAGAAGAAAAATTTGAAAAGCTTAACTTTCAAAAAGTGGGAAGTTAAGCTTATTTATATGATATAAAAAATGGAATTTGGTTCTGAAACCAAATTCCAGGGGTAATGCAAGTCCAATTATTATTGGACTATTACAATAAGGAAGATAAATTTAAATGCACTATTTTATTCAATGTAAAAAACATTATTTCTTAGAAATTTTAGAAATTTTTGTATCCAAATCCTAAAAATATAAATTTTTTTGCTCAAATTAAATCAATTGAATGCTTTAATACTTTTATAATTGATATAGTAGCAGTATTATGGATTTAAACTCTAATTTTTTTATAAATTTAGTTTTTCCAATCTTAAAATCATCTTTTTTGTTATTTCATAAAAATCTGTTGATATTCTTTAATATTATGAATTTAAAATCGAGTGCTAATGAAATAGCCTTATATAATTTTAAACATTTATAATATTAAAAATAAGTAGTTTTCCTTAATTAACGATGGGTATTAAATAAATACTAATAAATTAGACTTTTATCAAGTTTTATTTACTTTATATACTTGATATTTCTATAAACTGAAAGGATATAATGAAAATTTAATTTCTCAAGCTATATATGTATCAAAAGTTTTCAACTGTTCATGCAATTATTTTCAAATTTTAATACAGATAATTACAACATGTAAATAAACAATACTATTCAAATATAATGATCAATATATTTATCATACACTAAGATATCTCCATTTATAAAACGAATTCATATTTTAAATTCGTCATGGAGAGTCATTATTTGATAATTTTCTTTACTTATCCATTACTGATTATATTTTAGATGGAATAATATAGATTTTTTGTATATCTTTCGATTATAATATTGAATTATAACAAGTCGCACTATCGTAATTTTTTTTATGATCCAATAAAACGTTTATAATTATGCTTATACTTATATCAATACCAAGTTTGTTTTAGATAATTGAATATCTAGATTGGAATCATTGAATAGTATGACTTATCATCATAGGTTATAAATTTGCAACCATTTATATACGAATAAAGGCTTTTAATTTCATATAAGAAATTTTCTTAATGTTTACTTTCAAATAAATTTATAATTTAAATTCACAAAAATATTAGGAATTATACTTTTTAATCATTTTGAGAATATTTTTATGCTTTTTATATCATTCTAGTTCAGCTGTGTTATTGAAATAAATTTTATGAAATATTTAATAAATTTTTTATCGAGATTTCTACAATTCAAGATCCTAATTAATTTAAATTATACCCTTGAATTTTTTTTATTGTTTTTTTATAACGAATATTAGTTTACGAACCCAATTATTAGTTTTAAAAGTATTTATCTAATTTTTATCCATTAGGTTCTCAGAATCTGTTGGTAGAATTATCTCATACTTATTGATTATAATTTTTTATCTAGTTTTTTATCCAAATAAGATTTTCCTTCATAATTCGGATATTAATTTGATTTATTATTAATACATAAAATTATACAACTATAAAAATATAAATTAATAAATAATAAATAATTACTTAGTTTTTAATAATATTAAAAAATTTTATTAAATTATACCAAAATAGTTATTTTAAACTTTTATTTACATTATTGATTATATAAAAAATTATGATTTTCTAATTAGAGGTAGGCTTTGCTGAAATAAAGGGTGAATACGTTAAATTTTTTTTTTTTATTTAGGTTGAAAATTATTTTTCATCTTTTAAAAATTTTTTCAGAATTTAATCTAATAGTAAGCAACGAAAAACCAGCTCTTAATATATGAATATTCCAAAGTGCGAATGTGTGAATTTTTGAATATTTTGTAATTTTTTGATAAAAATACTCAATATCTCACATTGTTGCGGTTTGATATAGAATTAGCCTATGTTAATATATTTTTTTCCAGAATTTAGTTTATAAATTTTATAGCTTGCTCAAATATATGATTTATTCACTGGAATTCGAATTACAAATGATTATTAATTTTAGTTTCAATTTAAAAATAATTTACGAAAAAAATTTAAAATTCATAATTTTTTTTTCGATTTTAAGAGAATTTTTTATATTTAGTTACTATCTCATATGTATAAAGTTGTAATAAGATTAATTATAGATTTTACTGAAATGTTCATTTTACTTAACTAATCAATATTAAAGTCTATTTTAATTATTTCTAACCATGTAGAGATAGTATTATTCCTAAAAAAATACTAAAATTTTTTCTTTATTATATAATTTCTTAGTATAAAATAAAAAAAATGATAACAATCTTATAATTTTTTATTTTTAAATTATGCTAGATTTTATTTTGTAAATTATGTGCTAGATGTACTCAAAATTTTTATAAAGATTAATGACTCTGGGGATCCAAATTCATTAGCCCCATATATTCATATATCCATTTTATTAATATCTTTAAAATATTTTATTAGCTTCTGTTTTTGATTTTGTGTTATGCACAGAAACGCTTTAGAAATTTATGGAACATTTCGGAATACAATGGAATGTTATACTTAGATTATTTTCAGTCTCTTATAGAACAATCTAGAACATTTCATAATATTTCGCAAACTATTATAACATTTATTATTATTATTATTTAATATCATTTAGATTTTTTTCAAAAGTGAAAAAAAGGTTACCTTTTTCCATCTTTCAGAAAAATCTAGGTGTGTTATTTATTTTATTATATTTATACCATTAAATATATATTATCACTGTAATATTAAATAAATAACACTATCTCAGTCTCAGTCTCAGTATTAGTTTTAGTTTCAATCCAATCTTAGCCCTGTCTTTACTCCTACCTTTGTGCCTAAATTTTTGGTTATTACGTTTTAAAAAAACTATTTTAAATAGTTTTATATAAAATTTTCTATATATTCCTTCAACCAAATCGTATCTATTATCTAAATATGCATTATTTTTATTAATTAGTTTATAATATTACTCATTTCACTATTTTTAGCGAGTATAAAATTATTTATTGAACTTTTATACTTTTATACAAAATTTATTACTATAGTAAAAATGATGTCACCGCTAATATTAATTTTCTACTAATTTTATTTCTTTCCATTTTCGTAAAGTTTTAGTAAAAAATTTCCTTATTCTAACAGATAGCTATAATTATAGCTATTAAAATTTGATATACTCTGATTAGTTATTCTCAATTATTAATCTTTTTCATTAAAATTATATTATTTTTCTTTCATGAATTTATACTTTACAAGTTTTACTCTTTGTTTTGACTAATGATTTTAGTGGAATCTATAGCATCTTTGCATTTTTGTTAATTCTTGAAGCCAATTATTATAAAAATTAGTCATTTTTTAAAATTTTTTTTTCATAATGTGGTCATAGTTTGAAATGAAATTAATTACGAATATTTTAAAGATATTATTTTTTCTCGATATATAGCCATAAAATACACATTCACGACTGAGTATTTCTAATATTTTATAGCTATATTTTCTTGATCTATAATTTTGCAAATTTTTAGTGCAATTATACTTTTTTTTCGGCTAAAGTTCGTTTCTACTCTAATCTTTCGCTAAATGATTTTACTTCATATTTTAGCTATTGATTATTATCAGCATTCTTACAAGTAGATTTTTGCTAAAAATCTATAAACAATTTTTAAATCCATTCTTTAATGGATAGATACAATTAATCAGTTTAATTTAATTTTTTTAGTCGATTTAGTCGAACCTAGGTTAAATATAAATAAAAATATTTCTATTTACCTAAATTTACATAATAGTCACCATTAAAAGAGTATAGGTTTATCATGAATATAATAGAATAATATATCTAGAAAACTACATATTATTTTATAGAGCGCTTAGTCTAGATTAAATACTAACTTTAATTAATACTATTCAAGGTATATTCAAGCGAGAGGTAAAGAAGAGGAAGCTCTATGCTTCTTTTACTTTTAAGATAGGTATTTTGATCACTTTATATAAATATTAGAAATATGGATATTTCTTTATATCACCCCCCTCATTTTTATTCTATTTGTTTTAATTATTTTTGGCTAGTTTTAATAGTATGAATATGTAAGAGGTTTATATTAAAATACAAATTTCGATAGATAATATTGATTTCTAAATATAATTTGTACATGCTACACTATTTAAAATCAAGATATTAATTTATTCAAAAATTTTAATAATTTTATATATTTCCCTCAATTTTTATTGATTCAAGAGTGAATATAATGGTTTTATTAATATATACCTTTATAGCATTTCTTATTTATTAATTATCGCATATTTCTTAGCAATAAGTATATGTTTTTTTATAATCAATAATCAATAATCAATCATCAATCATCAGTTTCATTTTCGTCTTTTTATTTCGTAAAAAAGACATTCATATCATTATTACCCTTTAAAAAGAGCTGGTTATTAGTTTTCAAAAGATAAATATCTTTAATTTTTTTTAAAAAAATATTGTGTTTAGAGCAGCCTTAAGATAAAATTATTTATGGTATTACAGCAATGTCCGAGTCAATTATCAAAGCTGGAGTTTCAGTGAAAATCATGACAATTCGTGTTTTTAGAGATGCTTATGGTAATATAATGATTTTATTTAATTCCTTTTTTAATCTTTAATTTTCTTATTTTTGTCTGAATTTTTTCGCTATTTATTGGGTTTTTGTTTATGTTTTAATTGAATTGCTACACTTTAGATCGCTGTTATAAATAGTAGGTAGGTGTCACGATTGGTGTTAGTGACTTTTGAAGATAAAGATAATAAGTTTATTCAGATAAAGGTTTATATAAAATGAAGGGAATAAAAACTATACTAGATTTGTGACTTGTTGTTGAACAGCATAATCCATCATGGTAAAGATTATGCTGTCTTTATATATAAAATGATTAAACATAGTAAGAATGAAGAGGGATACTCATTGACCAATGGGTTGTATGCAGTGAGACTATGGAGTTAGTTGTGAATCAAGTAGGGAAATCTGTATTTAGTATAATGGTTTATGACAGTAGGTTATCTTAAAGGATTTCGATGTTTGTCTGGTAATTCAAGTGAGCTCAAAAAATGCATTTTCAAAAAGTTTAATAATTCCTAGTCATATAATTTAATTAATTCTTTATTGCTAGTAACATTTAAATACCTAATTTCTCACTATTAACTCAGTATTGAAATAAAAATTTGTTTCCAGCTGAATTTGAAAGTCTGTCAGATTTTTTTCCGGTATCTGAAACTGACTATTTATTGTGTGGTACTTAAATTTCATCATTTTTTTTTGCTTATACTGTTTAGATATTGTGTCTATTTTTCTAGGATATTTTTTCTTGATCATTATGATTTTAGTTTTTTTTCTAAATTAAGAGTAATCAACATTTGAGCGAGGTGTGTTTTTGGAGTATTTGAAAATATTTGTCACTTCATTTAAAATAATTACTAAATTGATATAATTAAAATATGTTATGCTTGGAATATCATATCTTTTCTGGAGGTTTTTATTTATTTATTTATTTATTTTTTTAAAATAAATTAAAGTACTTATAATTCAAAATGAATTGCATTTAGTATGTTTGAGAGCTGCTGTGTCGACTACTAATCTATTAATTTTTTAATTTCACATAAATTTTGGGAGAATTATCATACGCTAAGGTATTATATGAAAGTAGAGCTAATTGATATTTAGCCACTATTATATATTATTTATACCAATATATTTGTTTAACTTGAAATTTGATTGCCATTTTCTTAATTAATTCATTAATAGAGATATAAAATTAAAAGTGGAGTATTTTTTTTCTGTCTATTTCAAATGATGATGGTAAGTCTCCAATTTATTATTTTATTCCCTTGTTGGTGGTTTCAATATAAAAATGAAAATGATTTAATCATTATCCTAGTTTGAACTGAGTCCCCTTTCCACAATAAATATTTTTTTAATATAAGGATTTTTTGAAGATACCTTCTGCACTATTGAGTCTGGTTTGTAAGTACTAATTATTTAATAGATAATTTTTTTATTAGTTGAACTTGGTCCATTACAAAACTTAGAGAAAATTTAATTGTTTTCCAACTCTCTTTTATAGTGGAGCAAACTTGGGTAATTGTGCTAACTTTTTGAGCATATGTAAGCTTTTTATTTATTATAATTTTTTTAGCATTATACTGATAAGTTTAAAAGCTTTTCCTCTAAATATAAGAGAGAGGAATGTAAGGTATATAGGTCATAAAAGAAAAATTTATTTAATTTAAAAAGTTTTAGTTAAAAAAGTGTTAATTCTGCTGGCCAATTAAATGATTTATTTCTTGGTTTTTAGATCAACCATAAAATTAAAGATAAACAAATTGGTTTTATAATGTTCAACTACTTTAAACCATAACTTCAGTTTAAAGTAGCACATACTCTCGTTATTTTGATTCCCAGAAATATTCCTGATTCAATCGATGGACCCAGAAAAAGCAGCAGACGAGATATCAAAAATAGATAATGAATTGTCAACCATTGAACAAGAAATATCTATTCTCGAAAAAAAAAAGAAAGCGTTACTGAAAAGAAGAATTAAAAACGAAAAGACAATACAACTAGCTGAGCAGAAAATAAACCAGAAAAAATCAGATGAAGATAAGATTGTGTATTCTTCAGAAAACTTCTCTTGGAGTAAGGCTTTGAAATCAGCAGCTAAGGATTATTTCGGGATAACAGGATGGAAGCATTCACAAATACAAGCCATGAATTCTATACTCGATAAAAGAGATGTATTTGTAATAATGCCCACAGGTATTCTTCCATTTAATTATTCTTTCAAATTGCCCTTTTTAAATCTTTTTTATTTAATTTCTAGGAGGTGGAAAATCTCTTTGTTATCAGTTGACAGCAGCTATATCAAATGGTATAACCGTTGTAATATCACCTTTATTATCGCTTATTCATGATCAAATTTTAGAGTTAGAAATACATGGCATCGTTGCAAAAAGTTTATCTTCAGAGAATTCAGTTCCAGAAACAAACTCAATACTAAATGAACTAAAAAGCCTATACGATACAGAGAATAAAAAGTGTAAATCTAAAAAAAAAAGTTTAGATACTGAAGAAAATGATTCTGATAAAAATGATGTTAATAGCGATTTTTTATCGTACTCAGAATATACGAGTGTTCCTTTTAGCCAGCGAAAAATCAAGCTTCTTTATTTAACTCCTGAAAAGCTAGTTAAGAGCAAAAGGGTTGTGAATTTATTAGAAAAGCTCTACTCTGTTGGCCTAGTAAATCAATTTGTAATAGACGAGTGTCATTGTTGTTCCGAGTTTGGTCACGACTTTCGCCCTGATTATAAAGTAAGTCGAGATTCGATTCAGTGTAGTTATTCTATTTTTTATTGACATGACCTCAACCTTATTTTTTTTAAAATAAATTGTAATTAATAGCGATTAGGTCTGATAAAGGTATTTTTTCACTATGATATTTTTTTAATTGTTATTAAATTTTGCAAAGTCGATTAGTACAGATTATTGATCGTATTTTTCAGCTTCATGGCTCTTGAAATTAAGCACCATATTTTTTTTAATTTGCAATTATAGATGATATTTCCTAAAGCTCCTATACTGGCTCTGACAGCAACGTGCACAAATGTTGTTCAAGATTCTGTAATATCAATATTGGGTTTAAATGCGCCAAACGAAAAAAATGGGGTGATGCTTTATACGTCGCCTCTCTGGCGTAGCAATCTTGTTTATTCAGTTTTAGAAAAATCTGATTCATTTGATCAGCAGGTGAAGAATATCAGTAATTGGATTCTGGAAAATTATCCAGATGATAGAGGTATAATTTACTGTAGGACGAAAAAAGAAACAATTGAGTTAGCAGAGGCTATATATTCAGAAACCAAAAAAAAGGTTATAACAGGAATTTATTATTCTGATGTTGGCGAGGTAAATTATATATCGTTTTTGATACATTTTACAGGCTTCATTTAAAACTAGTATTTTGGTTTATTTCTATAACTAACTTTATATAATAAAAAGTCTCTACATTTTAAAATGCTCTACAGGAGAAACATTCAGTTCACAACCACTGGCGCGATGGTACATTGAAGGTGATAGTGGCAACCACAGCGTTTGGGATGGGAATTCACCAGCCTGAAGTAAGATTCGTTATGCATTTTGCGCCTTCAAAATCGCCAGAAGCGTATTACCAAGAGTCAGGAAGAGCAGGGCGCGATGGAAAGAGGGCAGATTGTATATTATATTACAAGCCACATGATGCATCTAAAATAACAACGTTGGCAGTTAGTAGTGGGGTGAAAGAGCAGGTATCAAAGGCGTGGATGATGGTTCGTTACTGCGAGCAATTCGAAGTTTGTAGAAAGCTGTGGATGGAATCTTATTTTTTTAGCAACAAGTCAGTGTTTGATAGTAAGTTAAACTATACATATTAATAATCGTTGAAGTGCACATTTTTAGTTTTTCAAACTGATTAAAGCTAGTATTATATATAAATTTATGTGATTTAAAAAGATATCTTGTGCTAGATAGCTTGAAAAATTATATTTAACTTTTTTAATAGTAATTGTATATGGAGTTTTAATTGTTTAAATATACAAAAATTACAATACTAATTAGGCGATTCAGAAAAAGTTTGCAACATATGCGATATCTGTGTTAGGAAAGCAAATAAAGAAGAACCAGAAGTTATCGATATAACTATTGCAGCGCTGACGGTTATCAATATACTGGGTAGTCTTAAGAATAATAACGCAACGATGACATTTATACAGCTTCTGGATGCATGGTCAGGGCTGGGGCTTAAGAAAATTCCATGGGTTATCGGGATGGTCAATTCAGGGCATGTAAAAATACCACCAGATGCTAATTTGACGCGAAACGTAAATTTTATATTTACAAACATTTTAATAATTGAGATTAATGTTATACTTGTTTTATAAGCGAAAGAAATGAATTTTTTTTTTTTAAATTATGTTATGAATCCAATAGGTCAGGGAGAAAATAGTGAATTATCTATTGTTAGAAGGGTACATCGAGGAAACTTACCATTCAACATCGTACTCGGTTATTGGGCGACTTAGGGTATCCAAAAATGGCCAAAAGCTGCAAGGAAAGACGGTGGGAGATGTTTCTGAGTTTATTGATGACCAGAGGATATATATGAAAATATTTGTTGACGCCCAGCAAACTAAACAGAATCCTAGAAACGCGAGTGGAGGGAAAAAGCGTAAGGTAGTGGTTGACACAGACTCAGAATAAAGAACATAATAGAGTCGAAATGACATAAATTTTAAATCTTTTTATGGATTGATTAAGGCGAATATTTATAATATGGCCGAATCAAAAATACATTGATAATCAATTTGGAGGTTATATGAACAAATGGATTCGATTATTTTTTTTTATTTTAATTGTAATTATGTTGTACATAGAGAATTTTTAATACTGTTTTTGGACAGTCAGGAGGAATAAACAATAATAAAATAAAATAAAATAAAAAACTATAACTTATTGATTATTTGTTCTGGGGGCTCCATAGAATATTTAGTGGGTTAATGGAGCCGATGTTAGCCATTTTTTCGGAATCCCAGGATTCCAGTTTACCAGTTGCCCAGGCAAAAGCCATCATTCTAGCTTCGGCGATATCCATTAGGGCATCGTGGTCTTTTTTTTCTAGCTTTTCATAAGGAATAGGGACTTCAGTAGGTGGAGAGGATTGGTCAGCATCAGGGGAGTTATCTCTAGTTTCAACGATGACTACAAAATCAGACAAAATATCTTGTTTTAGCAAGTCTAATTCAATTGCGCGTTTAGTGGCAGATTCCAAAATGTAGCTTGAGTTTTTGATAGTTTTTCTAAGGGAGTGAGGTATTTTTTTGTTTTCCAGTTCTTGCTGGAAGACGTCGTTTAATTTCTCAGAGTTATCAGCAGTTGGAGATGTATTATTTTTATTTGATTCAGATAGCTGGTCTTTTAAATCGATCAATACTTGCATACGAGAACGCCAGTACCATATTTCTGCGAGGTCAATTTCGCGTTTCAAGATAGAGTCGTTGATGGAAAAGTTAGTTTGGATAGACATAAAGGAGTTTACAAAGGCATCGATAGTACTGGGATCTCCAGGTAGGATGCCAGTACTATGGAATAGCTTTACTCTATCAAAGCTTGAAAAATAAAAAGGAACTTCGTTTCTTCTCCCAAGAAGCCAAGAGAAAATGCCTAGCGATTCCCAGTATTTTCCATATTGAAAATCGTTATATTCCCAGGTTCCTGGATCTTTTTTAAGCATTTCCATTTCCTAGAGTGAGGGTAAAAAAAAGTATTAGAAATTAAATTTATAAAGCAATAATAAAAAGAAATTGGAATGAAATATTACCAAATCAGTAAGACTTCCGGCAAGGCCGCCGTTAAGGGCAGTTTCGTTGATAGAGGTTACGGCCTTCATCCTTCTCTCGTCTTTTTATAAGCAAAAAGAATAAAGATAAAAATCAGTAAAGCATAAATGTAGGAGAGGGTGTAGTAGATGAATGATAAATGATAAATGTAATAAGGTATATGAGAGAAAAAGATACCTGCTTCGGGATCTACACCATTAGCGAGTTCCATTTTGGAGGCCATCTCCATTCCCCAACGAGAGAGAACAAGCTGTAAGCTGGCAGCTCTGAGGGCGATTTCAAAACTGGGTCTTAATTTGAAGGAAGTTTCAGAGTAGAGACGTTTTGAGAAGCTTGAAGAGTAGACATTTTTGTGGAAGGGCGATATGTTTGAAAGAGTGCGAGCATTGGTTAGAGAGCGTAGCATAGGGCTAATTTTTAGCATATTGAAACAAAAATAAAATAAGGATAGATAGACAAGAGAGAGAGAGAGGAATTGTTAGATAGATAGAATTGTAGAGGATTTAGAGTTTCTGTAGTGGATTTAATATAGCCAAAAAAATGAATGAATAAATATATTGTTTATTTTATTTTAGGTTTCAAAATCTAAGCTAAAAAAACCCAGTGAATTATGAAGGTTGGATTAAACGAATGGGGTTTTAGAAAATTGGTGGAATGGCTGAAAGTAAATAGGTTGGATTTTATGCAGCAAATAAGATGGTGAGTTTGGTTCGGCGAGCTGAATAAGGCCAATCACCGGTAAAAAACCCAATTAAGAAATGCTGAGAATAAAAGTCTTTAAAAATATCGAATTATTTTACTATTAGTATTTTTCTATATAAAATCAGCTGAGTGATAATTGATGATTATTGGCTATTACGGCTGACTTGAAATGTAAACTAGCAAAAATCAGACTATAGTTAGCCAATTATATAGTCTAAGGATTTAAAGGGCTATAATAGCAAAGGAGTATATAGGTTTCAGAAAAGTTAATTCTATATAGCTCATCTAAGCAAAACATTAGCTTTTACAAACTATTCACAACAAAACACCTCTGTTAACTAGTCTACCTATAGCTCTTCGTCCTACTTCGCCTCACTATATTCAAAAATGCCAACTTGTCTACACAAAGGTTGCAACAAAGAATTTGATTTGCTTTCAAATGCAGATGATTCTTGCCAATTCCATCCAGGAGCCCCCATCTTTCACGAAGGCTACAAATTCTGGAGCTGTTGCAAAAAGAAGAGACTCTCTTTTGACGATTTTATGAAAGAGCCTGGATGTTCCTTTGGCTTCCATGACCATATTCCTAAAATCGAAAAAGAAAACAGCTCAGAAACTAATGATGTTTCTGAATACTCCAGTGTAGGTGAAAATGTATCAAACAATCAAGTTCAGCTAGATAAGCTATCCCTATCCAGCCCTTCTGTATCTATTAATCCTTCCGATATTACTCCCAAACCAAACATTATATCCAACACCTCAAATACTCCAAAAACTGACGCACCGTATGAAATTATAGATGATCCTGAGGACTGTATCATTGAAGTTGGAACCAATTGTCGCAGAAAAGGTTGTACATCTAAATTCATCAGCAAAGAGGAATCCTCTTCTGAAAACTCACCTAACTCCATATGCACATTCCATCCTGGTCAGCCTGTATTCCACGAAGGCTCAAAGGGCTGGTCTTGCTGCAAAAGAAAGGTCTTGGAATTTGACGAGTTTCTTAAAATTAAAGGCTGCAAAAAAGGAAAGCACTTGTTCTCAAAGCCACAGCTCAAGGTATCCTTTCTCCTCTACATATTCAAACTCGCTTAGTTTCTCTACTTTTGTTTATACTCAATTCAATTCAACTCTATTAAATTTACTTTATTTTACGTTATCATTACTCACTATCACTACATTTTATATTTCCATACTTTTAGAACGTTCATGTTGTCTGTAAAAACGATTTTTATCAAACACAGGATAGTGTCATTGTTTCCATTTTTGCAAAAAAAGTTATAAAAGATAAATCTACAGTAGAATTTAGCCCGAAAAAAGTAAAAATTAACATTTCTCCCACTAAAACAAATTATAGCTTTTTAAATTTCATAACCGTTATTGATTGATGCAACCATAGCTTAAAGTTAATTTAATCATGGAAGATTCGACATATTATTCTGACGAGATCCCGTTATTTGGAGTAACCAATTTAATTTAGTTATTACACCTCCTTTTTAAATAAATCTGTACTATTATTGCTTTCTTTATTTGAATTTCTTTAACGTAAAAATATCCATTAAATAGGAAATTGATCCAGCAAATAGCTCATATAAAGCTTTATCTACAAAAGTCGAGCTTATTTTAAAAAAAGGTAAGAATTAATCTAATCAAGATTTAATATTGATTATAAACTTCAGCTACTAAAAAATTAATTTATTTATATTAATACTTGTAAGCCAATAATGTAAATTGGCCCGCTCTTAATCCTACAGACAAAATCACTACGTGGACTACTTTCGGAAAAGGTGATTCTCCGCTGCCTGAAGTTAAAAAAGTATAATACCTACTAGATTTAACTTTAAACTTTAATTATTATTTTATCTCACACTAACAAGTACACTTTGATAAAACCTCATTGTATTCATTCGTGTGAACAATAAATCAACTTATTATCCTTGATATCCTTGATTTACTTTTCGCTCTTATTAATATACACCAAGATAAAAGAATATTTACCTTTCAGCAACATATATTTAAATTAACATTTTTTTTTTGTTTTGAATTAAAATATCATCTAATTATAAAATTAATAAGATACACGATTTAATTGAATCCATAATCTTTTATCATATATTTCAAATTCCATTTTTAAAACTAGTGGATTCTGTATACTCAAGTTATAATTTTTGGTGTAAACTTCGTTGAGTGTTTAATTAGGCTATCTCTTAAGAATCAATCTCTTTACCCCTGAATTAGAATTATAAACTTGATATTATTCATTTTTCCTACAAACGAATGCATTTCTAAACAAGAAAATATCTGTTTGTACTTGTTTATCTTTTTTAGTTTAACGTGCATTAATTGAAGAGTCATAATATTATTGGATTTTGCTTTTTATACGAGATATGTATTTGCCGAAATTATTGTATGACCAATAGATAGTGCAAATATAGATGTATAATAATAATATAATATTACTGGCTAATTATGTTTCTGGTCATAAGCGAAAAAGTTCAAGCGCTCTTTGTAAAGTGTATGCATTTTAATCAACGCAATCGAAACTGATAGAAATCTCACTAAAAAAAAAAAAAAGCATATCAAAAATCAACAAATGCGATAGGTATAAGTTTGATTAAATCAGGAATTATGCTAGCAAATAATTATTTCTAAATTAATATCGCAACCGAGTCATTGGGCTGATAATAGAAATCAAGCAATGTTTGTATTGAATATGGTTCGATAGAGCTTGTGAAACGAGCGAATAGGCTTGTTTTAGCGAATACATTTTTGTGCTGCGAAAGAAATGTTTATAAGGATTTGTGGATTTAATCTATAAATTGGCGTAAAGAACTTATTAGCTCCAAAAAAATAAAGCTTCATTATTTAGTTAATTGCCTTTTATTTTTTATGTACAAAAATACTCGCAGTAAAAAATAATATTAAATTGTTTAGTTTACTTTCTCCACAGAATCTAATTTTTCTATATATATTTTTTATCAGCTAAAAGCTAAAGTCTACTTATAATGAGGTTCAGTCGAGCAATATTCCAATCTGCAGTTAAAGTAAGTTCCTTTAATTACTTAACTATTTTACTTTTTACCCATACATAAATTCACGATTTCCTTCCTTTACTCGATTTTATGCATTTAAAAATTCGGTTAATTGGAGTTTTTATAGATTTATACTTAACTCCGTATAAAAATATCATTTAACACTCTTTTATCCAAAAATACATATAATTAAAAGTAAAATTCTACAATCAACACTTTCACGAATTGCCACAATATATATAGTTATATTCATTTCAACCTTCTAAGCAACTTCCTAAATTTATAAAATTTCCAATTATTGCAGCCAGTTTCTTACTGAGATTTTTTTACTTATTTTATTATTTAATTACTTCTACAGAAAACTACAGGATTATACGGCATCAACGTAGTCCCAAACCCACGCCCAGAACTTATTTCGCTTTACAAACAAACTCTCGAAGAATTGCAATCGAAAATCCCAAGTCATGCTGTTTATAGACAAGCAACCGAAGCACTAACCAACCATCGCCTATCGATCGTCAACAAGTACGAAGATGTTGCCGCTATTGAAAAGGAACTAGATGCCGGCCAAATTGAACAGGTCATTATCGCTGCAAAGGACGAACTTAGCTTGATTCCTAAAATGGCAGAATGGAAACCATGGGAACCTTTGGAAGAAACCCCTGTCGAAGGTCAATGGGACTACTTCAAAAAAGCCCCTGTAAGAGAATAGTCATATTCTAACTCCCTAAAAATAATAAAATAAAATAAATCCTCAATCTTAATCCCCAACAAACACCTCAACCCACAACCCATAACCCTTAACTATTCTTTATCGTTTCTTGTTTTCTTCATTTCTTTTCCCTCCCCTTATGATGATTCAAGAAAATTAATCTACCTATAAATATAAACTTGTTTATCTTTTACGTTCTAAATTTTTTCCCTGCATTATATCAGAATTTTCTTTATAAAACCATCCCCTATTTCTCTATACTAGAAAATACCAAAAAAAAAAAAAGACAATTGAATATAAACAAAACTATAAATTAAATATAAATATAGGCAATAATTCATATTGTATCATACACAAAAAAAAATGTTAATAAAATGTCAAATGAATAATTAAAATGTTTATTTCATTGCTGATTAATAGCGATTTAAAATATCAATATTCAATGATTGCTCAAGAGTATAATAGCATTTTGAAATTATACTTTCTCAATTTATATTTTTGGACCCCCATGCTCCTCCGCCTGGCGTATTAACTAAGATACGGTCTCCCGCACTAACTTCAACCATCGATTTAGATCCAAGGTACCTTTTCAAATATTTTCCTAATTAATTTATATTGTTGTTAGTAACCCCCACTTTTATAAGGCATAAAAGTGCAACTTTTTCAAAAGTTTAAGTATATAAAAACTAATCTGTTCATAATTTTATGCGAATAAACATTAACTTTTACAGTAATAAAATCTGATGAAGTTTTTAAATCAAAAAAAAAAAAAAATACTGCAATAGACAGAAATAAAGGATGACGAATAGTAAAATGTAAACTTTGAATTAATATTAATATAAGCAACTTACTTTCAGAACCATCGTTAGGTTGGCTCTTATCCAATACCAACCAGGTATTCTCCCCTTTCTTGCCATCCCCACCACCTTCAAGACCATATGGTGCAAAAACGCGTCTCTCTGTTAAAAGAGAGACTTGCATCTCAGTCAAAAATTCCAAATCACGCACGCATCCATCGCCACCGCAATACTCACCTACGCCGCCTGATCCTTCACGCAACGAGAACTCGTGTAAAATAACTGGGTACCTTCTCTCCAGAATCTCTGGATCTGTTATACGTGTATTTGTCATGTGAGTGTGAACTCCGTTTTTACCTTGCCAATTTGGGCCCTAGTTATTTCAAAACGTTAAAAATTTCAATTAGCTTGAAAAATATTAAAAATAAAATTAGACACTGGAATAAATATGCGTATGTAATTATTTTAATACTTACTGCGCCATGGCCTCCAGCAATAGTCTCATAGTACCCCCAACCTTTGAGCTCACTTTCCCCATCTTTTGAAACTTTAGGCGGAACTCCAAAAGTCAAATTGTTCATGCAGCCTTGACTAGCCGCGCAAGCATTAAATGCCTTGAAAATAACATCTACTACTCTCTGCGAAGTTAAAACATTTCCGCCTACTACAGCGCAAGATTCATCTGGATTTAGTAGCGAGTTTTTTGGGATTTTAACTGAAATAGGAATCAAACACCCTTGATTAAGTGGCAAATATCCTTCTATCATGCACCTCAAACAGTACAGTATTGCAGAGTGTGTAATTGCTGTTGGTGCATTAGTGTTGCCATAAACTTGCATCGATGTACCTGTAAAGTCAAACACTGCTCCCCCACTCTCGCCGTCGATACCAATTTCCAAACATATTTGAGTGCCATCATCCATATAATCGATAGCCTTGATATTTTCACCATCCGAGTTTTTATAAACTCGTTTCAAAAGCCCACGGACTGCAAGCTCTGCTGTCTTTTGAATCAATCTCATATAGTTTTGAACAACTTGGATCGAATATTCAGCTATAAGCTTATGAACTAACTGGATACCACGCTGGTTTGCCGCAATTTGAGCTTTTAAATCAGAAACCACATCAGAAACTCTTCGCGAACCCGAACAGCCCTCATACTTTTCAGGATCTGTAACAAGGATCTTCATCAACTCGTCGACTTCAAATTTACCAGAATTTACAATTTTGAATGCTTTAACATTTGCTCCTTCTTGGTACAAAAATTTAGAGTTAGGTGGCATACTTCCTGGCGTAATTCCACCAATATCTGCATGATGCCCACGAGATGCTACGAAAAATAAAATATTTTTTTTCCCACTTTCTTTCGAAGCAACACTTTCAAATACTGGAGTTATTATTGTGATATCTGGTAAGTGTGTGCCTCCAGCAGAAGGATGGTTTGTACATAATACATCTCCTTCACTCAAGTCATCACCCCAATACCTCATTTGATATTTAACTGCGTGCGACATACTACCCAAGTGAACAGGAATATGTGGCGCATTTGCCACTAATCCGCCATCAGGATCAAACAAGGCACAAGAAAAGTCTAACCTCTCCTTTATATTTGTACTTATGCTAGTTTTTTGTAACGTGTGACCCATTTGCTCTGCAATAGACATGAAACGGTGTAAAAATACAGACATTTGTGCAGGTGTAGAGTCAAATTCCAATTCCCCACTGTTGTTACTTGTTTCTGGATTTAAAGGTTCATTATTTAATTCAAGTTTATCAATACTAGCGGATTTAATTTCTGAATCTGAATCATGCAACTTATCACAACTCATGACTACTTGCGAGCTAGTAATAAGAGCGCTCCAATTTGGTTCAACAAGTATGGTACTGTTATTATCTAGAATTATTGCTGGGCCTATAACTTGAGAGCCAATTGGCAATTCATCAAGCATATATATCCCAGTTGCAGCGTAACCTTGTTCAAAGTAAACTTGAACCACCTCAGTGCAATACTCAGAACTCTCATTTGAGTTTATTTTTTTGATAAGTCCTTCAGTTTCCAGAGATTTAATCTCTTTGTATACAGTTCCGTTTTCTATCTCTTTAAACCTACCCGTTGCTCTGATTCTTATATCATCAACTATTATTTGCACATTCTCAAGATGGAAGCCAAACTCACGTTTATGGGTCAAACTAAACTCAGTTACAAAAGCAAGTCTCAAGCGCTCAGCTGAAGAAGCGTTGGGATATTGTGATTGTATTTCTGGAATGTGTGATTCAGCTAACTTCTGACTAATCATTATTGAAGTATCTGTACCTTCATATCTGAGATTGAGCATTGGGAATACTTGGATTTGACCTTGTTCATAGCTGAATCCTTCAGAAGATAAAGACTCTATACATACTTTCATTAGTTCATCAAACACCCTTTGAATAGAAGTCATTTCAGAGTCATTGCTTAAAAATGAAGCTGATGGAACTTGTTTTTCTTCTACTACTTCAGACAAAGACAGACCATAAGCAGATAAAACGGATGATTTTCGATGAACAAATACAGACTTAATGTTAAGAATGTTTGCTACTGAACAAGCAAATTGCGCACCAGCACCACCAAAAGCTGCTAATACATGAGTTTCAGGCTCGAACCCTCTTTCTTCAGTGAGTTTACGAATTGATCGGCAAACAGATTCACAAGCAACTTGAATAAAACCTAGAGCTACTTTTTCAACAGATGGTCTTTCAAAGTCGCGAGAGTTGGTGCTAGCTTTGTTTTCTAAAACAATATCGTTGATCAGCATATCAAATAATTTGGTGGTTGACTCTGTGCTAAGTGGCTCATTTTCATTTTTTCCAAAAATATGGGGGAAATACTTAGGTTGTAACCTACCCAGTGCTAAGTTGGCATCTGTGATGGTCAAAGGACCACCTTTTCGATAGCACGCAGGACCTGGATTAGCACCAGCACTTTCAGGACCAACAGCAAATAGACCATTTTTTAATGCTAATATCGACCCACCGCCAGCAGCAACTGTATTAATATCAAGTTGTGGAGCCAAAATTGTAATTCCAGCGATAGAAGTTTCAAAAACGTGATCAAGCTGACCTGAATATCTGCTAACATCTGTTGAAGTGCCGCCAATATCCAGTCCAATAACAGGGATATTATTAGCATTATCATAAGTTGTTTGACCATAGCCAACAACCCCAGCAGCAGGGCCTGATAAGACTGCATGTAACCCAGAAAATTTAGATACTGGAGATAAACCTCCATCAGATTGCATAAATTCAAGCCTAACCTTTGATGGGTCTTTAATTCCATCATCAAATCCACTCATAAAATCGTTTATATAATTTGATATCGCAGGGGTTAGATACCCATCGGCAGTAGAGGAATGGCCTCTTGGGACAATTTTTATCATTGGTAGCACTTTGTGAGATAAGCTTGCGTGAGAAAATCCTATTTTTAATGCTAACTCACCTACTAGCTGTTCGTGATCTATTTACAAATATGAGCTGATTAGTAAATAAATTTTTATAAAATTAATATATAATTTATGGTATTAAGATTTTTAGTAAATGGGATTTAAAATCTTACCAGGAAAAGTGTATGAGTGAAGAAAGCATATAGAAATACTTCGTAATCCTTTTTGATATGAGGCAATCAGTTTTTTTTCAACCTCCTGAAGATCAGGGGCCTTCAAGACACGCAGGTATTCGCCGGATATTCCTTTTATGACTGTTCCATTTTTGATTTCGTTTTCAATATCAGCACAATCAGCATAAACACCCTCAGGATTCATCTGATACCCGACCAAAGTAACACGCTCATCAATTTCAATAATATCAGAATAAAGCATACCTGGTCGATCAATTTTCAAGTCAAAGAGATTTGGCCTAGCTTGGTTGCCGATTTGAAGCAGATCGCGGAAGCCCTTTGTTACTACTAAAACAGTAGGCTCGCCCTGTCTCTCCAATAGAGCGTTTGTAGCCACGGTAGTTCCCATTCTTACAGAGCCTATTATCATAGCAAAAATTGTTAAATAAATAAGAAAATAGTCTAGTACTAACGCATTCTTAGCTGCATCTTTTTTTTATCTTTTAGCCGAGGCTCACAAGATATAAAAATTAAAACTGTCAATATATGAACTAACTTATTTACAAGTAGGAGATATCTCTAAAAAACAGAAATAATGTATTCGAAGAAAAAATTAAAAAGTACCTAAATTTGAGGTGTCTAGAGGTTTATCTCTTGGATGTTCAATGCCAGTAGCAATTTGAAGAATTCTTCTGATCCCTTCTCTAGGAGCGTCAGGATAATGAGTTGGGTCTTTGGACAAAAGTTTGATTACTATTGTTTTTGTTTCGTATTTAGGCTCGGCACTTTGTGTATCATGAACTAAAATCGGAAACATTCCAATACAATCAGTAAAAGTACCACCTCTGTCAATACAAACATCTATAGCTCTTTTTCCGAGCAATTCCTTCGGTATAATTTCATTAAGATTGGATTTGATTGTGTTCATTTTAATTAAAGGGCTTTGGATGGTCAAAATACAATTATAATAATTTATCGAGTTTAAATAAAATCAATATAGATATATTATTGATAAATAAAGTAGTTACACGCTTTTAAAAGGCTCACAAATTTTAGTTAGCAATATATTGCGTGCTAAATCCTAAAATTGAAACTTTAGCTAATATTTGTGATTTTCTAAAGCCTTTAGTTTTTACCCCCTAAAACATTTCTTCCTCAGTTACATTTAATTTAGTTCGAGTATTATTAACTCTGTATAATTCCACTAACGCATATGGAGCTAATGATCCAAATTTTATTACATAGTTTCGCCGTTTCAAAAATAACATCATCGACAATACTTTAACTGTATGACCAAATCAATATCATTTTAGAAAATAATCACAGCAGATGATATTAAATAAAAAATAAAATATTACAATTTGATTTTTAGCTTATGAAAATTTTAAAGTTACAAGAATTTAAAGAATACTCATATTGTCTAGATTAATGTATGTTTTATATAGTATTTGAAGTATCTAAAGCTATCAACGATAAAATGTTTTCGACTTTTAAATAAGTCTTTACAGCTATATACGATAATACTATGAATGAAGTTTAGATTTTTATTGCTATATAAATAAATACTTTTTCCTTTTAAAAGCTACTCGAAATTAATATCTTATCTTAATCTAATAACAATGAAGGTGTAAAATGATATATAAAATTTGTATTTTTTCTCAGTTACAATAAATAAATATGCTTTCCGCCTTATTTTTAGATAAATATGAATACCACTTCAGTAAAACGTGTACACCGCTTAGTTTTAAGAAATTAATTACAACTCTTCCACGTTGAGTGATATTATACATTTAACAAATAATCATAAGCCACTACATTTTGTCCAAAACCATCAGCCCTCTTTATTTATAACTTTAACATTAAGCTTTTGATTTTTAGAAAACTGATACCAAGCTATGCGCACTAAGGTGCTAGATATGTCTCCCATTTTATACATCATCACACAATTATAGAATTTATTTTTTGCAAGTAAAGTCGTTATGAAAATTTTTTAATATATCCAACTTTAAAAATCTTCCGCCACATTAAATTTCAGACACTATAAACTTAGCAAACGCAATATTGATTAGTTATAGATAAGTTTCTAATATATCTATATTATTGAAAAGAACAATGTTAGCTTGAAATGTCAAAAATAGGTATAGAAAACCCAGCACTTTTATTAGCTTTATAAAAAGGGAAAATATTCAAATATAATGGGCTAAAATTTATCAATCGAATCGCTTGCTTTAACATTCAATATATATTAATTATAAAAGCGTGCAAATAAATCGAGACTTCTGAATGCTATTATCCATAAAACAAGAATATCAATTGAAAATTAATTTAAGGCTTCATTGTCTTGAAAATTCAAAACAATACTAAATTTTAAATCAAACAAGTAATTGTGGCGTAGTTAATATTCATTCTTATTAGATATTTATTTTAGGCTGGTACATCACAAACGCAAATATATTACAGTTGAGAACCTTTAGTTATTTTTCTATATTACTGATAAAAGGTGATAAAATTCCAAAAAACTTTTATAATTCTAAATCAACCTAATTTCCTATACCGTATTATCTCTATAGTTTTTTTTAATACTTGAACTCACCTTTAACATTTTTAATAACATCATTAACATTCAAAACAATATACTCAAGCAAAGCTATATTTAGGAAACTGATTTTTTACATATAATTTATATAAAGTTTTAATAATACATTCTAGTAAATAATTCAATTAAAATTTCAAAAAAAAATGAGCTACAATACTTATTCCAGAGATGAACGTACCTCTAGCAAAAGAGCTCTGCTTACAGATTTATTTTCAAGAAATTCAGATTTGAAATACGAAGGTCAAAATGGTAGTTCCTCAGAAAAGCTTAATATTATGGTAGTTGGACCTTATTCGGTAGGGAAATCAACCCTTTTACAAACAATAACCAATTCATTTAAGAATGTAGAGATCGTAAATAGCACTGATGTAGAACGTCTAGAAACAGATTCACAACCACTTACAAACTCATCTAGAAATATCTATAAAATTAATCAAGGAAAAGAAAAAACGCCATACAATAACTCTCTTGGCTTTACATCTGGTATGAGTTTGAGCAAGGGTAGCTCTAAGAATTCAAAGCCATTTTTTAAAAATTATGGAGAAAATTATTTAGAGCATAATATACCTGAAAGCTCAAAAAATATTGACGAAAGTGCACCACTTGATTATTTAAACATCTTTGATTCAACAAATACAACTACTGAGTTTAAACAGTATACCTTTAAGGTAAATACATCCGAGTCTGTTCTTTATAGTTCTAATGATGAGAGTGATATAGATCTAACGCTTGTCGACACACCTGGATTTGATCCATATGATACATCTGATGTTAGGCAAAAAACTCGTACTATTTGTCGCTATATTCAAAAGAAAATGGAATCTAATATTAATGGAGTAAGTAAACTTCAAAGTACTTTAAATATTCACAATTATATTTAGAGATGAATATTCTTATTATCTATGTTTTTTATATTTGCTAGGGAAGAAACGCTTATAGAAAAAATGGGAAATCTTCAAACTTGATACATGTTATAATTTATATGTTACAGCCAAACTCTGACAATAGACTTTACTCATCGATTAGAGGAGCGTCTAAAAAACCTATCGTAAATCCTGTTGATTTTTTGAATCCAAATGAAGAGTACATTCTTTCTAAACTATCCAAACTTGCTGTTATTTACCCTGTCATAGGAAAAATGGATACTCTATGTAACTTTGAAAAATTTTACTTGAACCAAAATATTTTTTATAAACAGGTGAAAATTACTTATCCAAAGATAAATTTCATGAATTTTTTTAGTCTAGATCAAGGTAATCATCTTTATTTATAAATAAAATTACTATGAATATACTAGTAATTATACGTACATTTAATTGCTTAGACTTCGAAGAAAAACAATCTTTGCTGGAACAAATTCCTTTTAAAATTTCTGGAAGCGAGTTTGTTAATGACTATCAATATATCAAACAGCTTGATGAAACCATTGAATTAATCTCTGCTAAAAATACTGATACGAGATCACATTTAAATGATGTAAATAAAATTAACCAAGAATATCTAAGAAAGCCACTGACACCTCAAACATCACCACGAAGTGAATGTAGTCATCTAAAAGCGCGCTCTTCAAACATGATCCGGTCACCATCATCAAGAGACGCACTAAAATCAAAGATCAGTACAAGGTCACAGCTAAACTCTAACAAAAACGCCTCAATCAAATTTTCTAAACCTGATAACTCAAGTAAATTAAATCTTGCGTCGCTTTTTTTATCCGATGAAAGTGCAGGTTTGGAAATCATATCTCCATTTGCTCAACCAATTGAAAGTTTTAGTGGGAAAAATAATTCTAATTATAACAAAAAATTGCCAAAGATACCATCTAAAAGCAAAATTGACTCAATAATATCTTGCTACCCAGGAGAAAAATATACAATAAACAGGAGCGGAAATATTGTAGTAGTATATTTTGGAAGAACTCAAGCATGTGGCATAATCGATTTATGCAGTAATGAAATGTCGTCATATGATACAATTTTAAACTCGATATTCTCGACCCATAGAAAAAACATTCTTGATTATGTTCAAAATAACTTATTTGAAACTTTTCGAAGTACTTACTTACTTAACAAATCTGATACATATTATAAATGAGATAAGTTGTAACTAATACTAGCCTAAAGTAAATATTGGTTTATTTACTGCGGGAAACCCCCAGTTTAGTTAGGAAATTATTAAATCAATTTGAGTGATTTTATTCATTTACATTATTTCAAAATTAATAATTTTTAATGTAAACATCTTTAAAATTTTTATATAATTAAATATAACCATATAAAGGAATAGGAAATGAATTCTAGTTATTAAAATTAAATTTTACCCAACTCTACAAATATCATTATAAATTAAATAATAAAATTATATTTAAATACATAAGAAATCATGATAGTTATTAAAGAATATTGCGTTTTTTAATATTTAATGCAAACGGTGTTATAAATAGCTATAAAATAAAACTAATAAAATCTTAACTGGGAGCAAAAAGGTAAAGGAAATTAACTGTGCAAGTTAAAATCTAAAGATTACTATAATGATAGTATTTGCGCTAGTTTTAGCACAGTTAAGGAAAATTGTACTAAGGATAAATAATAAAAGATGAAATATTCAGTAAGTAACTAACACATTTATTTTTCTAAAATTGCATTGGGTTTTCTTAATTAATAATTTCCACTTGAGTTAGACTGAAAAAATAAACATACTCCCTTGAGTAATGATTTTGATTTAGTGCGCGATCTTGTGAAAGTGTCTTTAGTACTTTGAAGAATAATTTATACGAGTTTTGGAACGTGATCTATGGTTGTCTACATATTCATATTTTGACTTTGATGCTGACCTTTCTCTAGACCTATATCTTGGATATGTCTTTGATCGAAACTTTTCTCTGCTCCTAGATCTTGATCTTGAACCTTTTATGTATCTTGATCTAGACCATTCTCTCGATTTAGACCTTGATCTAGACCTTGATCTTGACCTTGAATGTGACCTTGATCCTGGCCTTATTTTTGGTCTTGGTTTGCGGTATTCTATTCTTTGGTCCTTTGATGATAATTTGGATGTAGTGCGATGGTTATAACTATCTCCGTGATTTGAACTAAATTTATTGTATGACATTTCATTTCTTTCTTGGTTTTGAAAAGGTCTAGATCTGGATCTTGGTCTTGGTCTTGATCTTGATCTTGATCTTGATCTTGATCTTGATCTTGATCTTGATCTAGATCTAGATCTAGATCTAGACCTTGATCTAGACCTTGACATTAAATTCGAGCAAGATCGTGGATTATGAGGAACCATTTCTATGTAAATATTATACTTTAGCTACTTTTATTTGAAGAAGAATAATTATTTAGTAAATAAAAAATTAAATGCACCTAAATTTTCGGGGAAAACACAATTAACATCTAGAGTTGATTTCTTTTTGATATCAGCATAGGAATCTTTTGAATTGGACGAAATTTTTTGTACCAGCTTACGGTCAATCTCTTTTTTATCGCTTACGATCTTTTCGTTGGAGACTATTCAAGATTAGTAATCAAATAATATAATATATCTAACGAATGATGTTGTGCACAGTTATATATAATATTCTATGAAAAAGTTTTTGCGCTTACTAGTATTTTCTAATTCTTTTTGAAGTCGAAGTCTTAGCCTTTGAGCAGGCGTCAGCTTCGTTTTAGAGTTATTTGTTGACAAGATTATTGAGGGGCTATCTTTAACTTTTCGGACATTGTGCGAGCTGTAATTGGCGTTGTAATTATGATTCATTTTATTTAAACCTTCATTACTGCCATATTCTACTATAAACTCAGAATCGTCTTCACAACTAGTCGATTCATTAGAGTCGCTCCTAGTAAATTAATATTTTTTATAGTAGTATTATGGAGAGATAAGTAAATTTTTAAAAAGTATTTAAATAAACTACAAGTTCTCGGAATAAAGATCACTTTTATAGTAGAAAAAAATCAAAATAGTAAATTAAAAAAAGAATGTGTAATTAAAAATAGATCAAGAACAACTAAGTTAATTCTTTAAATAAATAAAAGAGATTTTACTTATAGCCATTTGTATGAATCGGGTTATACATATCACTAAATGGGGTATCATTACCAGACTAAAAATAAAATAATATACTGTTACTAAATCTAGTAGATTTTGAAATATAGCAACGAGTTAAATTTAATACTTATTATTATTTATTATTTGTAGATACCTTTTTTTTTTGTAAATACTTTTTTCTTTTTAGCATTGAGTAGTACCTGTCAATCCCACAACTCTTTCCTATTTCATTTAGCTTTTTGATATCTTTATCATTTAAAGAGTCAATAATATCAAAAACAGAATCCTATAATATGAATATGGTAGGATCAGAGTTTAAAATTAAAGATTTAAGCAAATATTTCATGGCGAATATAAGAGACAATATCTTCGGTTTACCTTTAGAGAATCAATAGGAACCATTTCAGAATTGTGTGTACTAGAATCGAGCTTAGTGCCAAGATTATAGTCAAAAGGGATTTCGTTAGTTTTTTTTCCTAATTTGTTTATGGATAGTGCTGAAGCAGGTTTATTTGGTTGGAGTAGAGAATTCCAATTTCTCTCTATCTCGCTTAGTTCCAGACTTTGCTCAGCTATTGAAATTAGTATAATTATAGTTCAAACGATGAGCTGAAAAACATAAAATTAATTGATTCCATATGAAAAAATGATTTATATGAAATATTTAACTGCTTTTTCTTAGATTTTCGGCAATCAGAAAATATCTCTCAAAATTGAGTTCGTTGTTTATAGAAAAGTCCTTTGAGGAAATTTGGTCTTGATTTGATTTAAAGTTGGGTATATAGTCTATTAGAGATCTAACATCAAATCTATCAATTTTAACCAAGCTGTCTCCATGCCATGGATATCTGTAATGATGATTCAGTATAATAAGTTAAACATTTCACAAAAATAATAGTAATAACACTGACAGTTGCGATTCAATTATATCTGACGATAAGTTTTCTGGAGCTTTAGACATTTCGATGGATTTCCCAACAATCCTGATGAGTTGAAGAGGATCTCTTTTCTGAATTTATTGTGTAAAAATAAAAATTTTAATAAGATTTTAAAAAAAGAAGTAGCGATATAAAGTTACCATAGAATCAAATTTGACTTTTCGCTTTTCTACATTCTTGTTGTGAATTTTCATCAATTCTCTAACCTTAAAAATGCAATAAAATCATATTTCTATAAATAACATTAAATATAAAATAAACATGAGGGTATGTACGTTGTTGTGATTATTCGCTTCTTTGTACATTTTCGGCTATAAGTAAAATTCTGAAATAGCATTAAAACCGCAGGTTTGCAAGATTAGTTAACAATATGCCTAAATAGTAATAAAGAGAAAAAATATTTACTTTGAAAACAATCTCAGCTAGTAGCTTTAAAAATTGCCAGACTTTTTTTAGCGAAATTTTAGTCAGCTAGTCTAATGTTACCCCAATTTCTAAATCAACCAATTATTTACGTATAATTACAACATTGATCTTATAGAGCTGAAAAATAAAAATAAAGATTTAATTGTTTTTTCAGTTAGCAATATTTATACCAATAACAGCACTGCATTAGCGCTTAAACAAATAATCTAAAATAGTATGAATATTACATGACTATTATGAAAATTTGGGCCCAATTAATATGATATCAGCCTATTTATAAGGGATATTATTTCGAGGAGCGAAGCTTTTCCTCTTAAAAATTTCTTACTTTGCAGCATTACTTTTACTATTAAATCTTGCTAGAGTATAAAATCGAATGTATATTATTATTCAACCAATACTTTTGCTTAATCATTTAAGCAAATAGGTATTCTAAGAAAAAATGCTCCGCGTCTCCTAAGAACATCCCATATAGCTAATATTCAATTTCTTGATTAATTTTAATGAAATCTTTTTATAAAAAAAGAGGTAAAATAAATAGAAATCATGTGCTTTGAGGATATTTTTTATTTTTCGTTTATTTTATAAACGGAATAAAGAATAAAAAGAATATTTTAATTAACTATTTCAGCTAAATTGCGCAGCATACTTAATATTGTTCTTATCAAAATCTCCAACCTACTTAGTGCTTTCCTGGGCGGTAGAATTCTCTTGGCCCATCAATTAAAACCAAACGCTTTGAATAAAAGTGTACTAGTTCTAAGATTCATTTACTCAAACGCTTGTAGTTATATAGCATCAAATAATGATTTTGCTTAAATTATGGTTGAATCAATAAAATGGCTCGTTTTAAGGCTGTTGGGCAGTAAAGAATTGAATTTATTTACGAAAGAAAAGCACTTAACAGAAGAGCAGCTCATATAAATATTATCTTGTTTATGATATAAACAAGGGAAATTATTGCAATTATATTTGATATATGTTATTTGTATCAAAAATGACTTTTTGAATATAAAAATCGAGCCCTGACTTCTGTTCCCACCATTTTTTAGCTGCAAAAAATGAATTGCGATTCTTAATAGAAAAAGAAAAGGAATAAGAAAAAGAAAAGGAATAAGAAAAAGAAATTGGATAGTTCCTACTCCAAAGTTATATAGTAGTTGTTATCATTCTAGCTATTATAATAAATTTTTAATATAAGCCTGATGTAGATTTTTTTTATTCTTTGTTTCATGGAATTTATCAAAAATAAATAAAAAGTACGTATAAAATTTTTTTAAAAATATTTAAAATGTTATACGAATATTAAAAGTTAGATTTTTCGACTGACCTCTCCGCACTCAACCGCTTTTGCAGCATTATACCCATTGGGCATTGGTTGAAGGAAGCCCTGGTATCGATGCTAAGCATTCAAAATCGTTATATTAATGTATATTAATAAAAAGTTTAATTTTGAGTTGGTAAGTTAGATAGGTCTTTACTTATTTTCTTATTTTTTAAAAAGAAATTTTGAGTTAAATTTCATGTTTTTTGTTCTTTAATATTTATAGAGTGCTAATATAACTAATTACTGCATATTGGAAATCACATTACAAGACAATGAGCATTCTCTATTCAATACTTTCATATTCATCTTCAAATCGTTTATTTTTGAATCATATTATAAAAAAGTTATTGAATAATTTCATATACAGTCAATATTTTTATGTTACTCACATTAACAATTAAAGCTTCTATGAAAACGAAGCTTTTAACGTAAAGAATCTCGAATATTCACAAAATTTACGATTTTCTTTCAATCTCAGTTATTAGTAGAGCGACTTTTTCTTTCCTGTTAAAGAGATGGTCTATTTTACTTGGGCCCAACGAAGAATTTTGGGCGCTAGCTTCTGGGCTTATCAATTTTAATAGAGAATTTATTGATGATTCTAACATTCTCAGACCTTGAAGTCTATAAATTGAAGTATTCATCAGTAACTTGAAGTTGGATTTATTAAAGGCAGATAAGTCAAACTTTTTTTCAAAAGAAATTATCTCGCTATCCTTTTTTAGGAATACAGATTCGGGAACGCAGTCACAATATTTTTGACTCAAATCAACTAATGCTTCGGAAGAGTAAATTGCATCTTTGTGCTGGTTTGCTAAAATCTTACAATTTAAGCTTTCTCTAAGTAATTCTACTCTGGTTAGAATTAGATTGTGGTAATCTTGGCTAACTGGTATATAAAAATCTATTTTTAAATCTTGAATTTCCTCGTCATTACTATTCTTTACCATTTTTTTAAATCTCTTTCTAGCTTTCAATAAAGAAGCATGTTTCTTATATAGATCGATAGATTCATTTAAATTTTGTAAAAAACTTAATACCTTATCGAAGTACCCAATTGCCTTTTTATACTCCTTGTTCGAAAAATACTTTTTTGCGGCAAAGTAATGAAGAAGTATTTGTTCTCGTACCTCATAACTTATTAGCTTGTTATCGAAATTCATACTATTTTTATTTTTACACGTGATGTTGCTTTGCCATTTGCAATCTACTAAAAATTAAATAGAGAAAACATTAATTATTATTGACCAGAAAACTTTGTATCAATATGCGACTCTTGGGAAAAGAATAACTTTTTTTCTCTGGAATATTATTTGTTGATAGTAATTAAATAATTTTATTGGCTATTCTATTAAACCAATTTGATAGTTACTCTAATTGATACTATAATCCAAATAAAACTTGAAGCGAATTAAAATTTAAAAAAGGAGCTCTCTTGAGAAAAATAATTTTTATTTTAAAATTGGCCAATCATACTATTTATAAAATATAAAGAGTAATATTAAAAAATAAAAATTGAATCCAAAAGTAAGGCTATAGATTAACCCATAGCCGCAGTTAGCAAAAGTCTAGTTAGATATGAATCCAAATTCAAATAACCAGCACACTATTGGCAACCTGACCTATGCCACAATCGCAAAAAAAGGTAATGTACCGTTATATGAAAAGATTAAGCCCGTAAGAAGGTATGAAAACGATCAGAATCACAAACAAGTATCAGTAATCGGCTGGATTACTGGAAGCGAGAGTAAACAAGCAAGAATTTTGAGCGTAGGCAGTTCCGATCTTAAACTAGGATGTAGTCTACAGGAATTCAGAGATGAATGGGAGCTTAAAGCAGAAGAAATTCTAGACATATTTGGAGACATATCTATGAATCCAGAAATGGACTGGAAAAGAAAAATTTTGTTTATAAAATTTAAAAATAAAGAAGACGTATTGAAAGCAAAAGAGGTAGAAATCAAAATCTAAGGGAAAATATTAGATATTCAGGAAACTTACGAGTATGGAGATGAGTACAAAATACTGACGATCCCATCATTTAGCAAACCAACTATTTGGAAACTTGTCGACGATCTATATAATGAAATTAGTAAAATCGGGAAAGTAATAGATATAACAGCATTGAAAAACAATGATAAGGAGAGATACTTATCAAAGAATGTTAAAGTGTTAGTTAAAATTAACAAGGAATCTGAGATACCTACTCATATCGAATTTTCAGGAGAGAGAGTTAGTATTCTGTGGATAGGATCACCACCCATATGCACATATTGCAAAAAACTTGACCATTGGAAAAAAGACTGCATTGAATTAGACAGAAAATACAAAAGAGTTAGAAAATCGAATCCAAAAAATTTTAAAAAAGTATCACTGACAGAAACCATGTCCACAAAGGATAAAACTGATTTTATAGATATATCAGACAAAAATATCATCACCAACAAACATACAGAGCATGTGGAAAATCAAAATACTGAAAAAAAATTACCTAAAGAAATCGCAGGGGAAAACTCGACTGATAATGATGAAGGGCAGAAAAGAGTATCAATTAATGAAAAATTGTACAAAGAAATTCCTCAGACAGATTTAATCACAACAGAAAATTTTGGAATAAAATTTACAGATACTGGTCAAGATAAGGACCCAAATACCACGGAGCTCACTGCAATTCCAGAAAAAAGAGGTAAATATAATAACAAAAAAGATCAACGACTCGAAAGAATACTCGGGAAAAAATCGATCATAAAGATAAGAAAAATTAAAGCTAACACAGCCCAAAAATCAAACCTTGACGACTTAGCTACAATAGCTGTATTGGAAAGATCTGAAATTGAAACTGCGGGAGAATTGGAAAAGGATATAGGGATTGAACTGGAAATTGAACCGGAATCAGTTGAAGATAAAAATCCTATTTAATTATATTAATGAAATAAATCAATAAAAAAAAACACAAATAAAAATAATCCAAATGCAAAAAACAATAAAATTAATATCCTGGAATGTTCGAGAAATTCAAAAAAATGAAAAACGGAAAAAATTATTTAAATACTTAAAAAGCGAAGTTAAAGCTGATATAATTTGCCTGCAAGAAATTCACGTAAAAGAAAGCGACATTGTTTTGTGGAAAAAATGCTGGGGAAATGCATGCATATTCTCAAAAAATACTGCAATTCTAATAAATAATGACGAAATAAAAATTAAAAATAGCACAATATATGACGAGGGTAGAATTATGCACATGAATCTAGAGTTATTTCAACAAAATATAAATATCTATAATTTATATTTACCATCCACCTTAACAGAATGGAAACTATATACTAAAGAATTAAAAAGAAAATTAATAATTTATGAAAACACAATTCTTTTGGGGGATTTTAACATGGTCGAAAATAACTATATAGACAGATTCCCACCAAGAAATACCGAGAGCGAATGGAAACTAATAGAACCAATAATTAAAAAAATGAATTTGGTAAACTCATGGAATGTGTTGGCTAAATACGAAAAGGGATACACGTGGGAAAATAGTAGAAGTAGCAAATCAAGAATTGATCACATATTTATCCCTTCAAATGATATAAGCAAATTTAAAAACCTTAAAATAATGGTTGGCCCGTTTTCTGACCATAAAATAGTTCAAATAAAAATAGATTTACTAACCAATTACACAAAAGAAAAAAATTACACAAGTACAGATTTGTGGAAAATAAACTGCTCTAGCTTAAATATCAAAAAATACACCGAAAAGATCGAAGAAATAATTACAAAAACCCTTGCAGAAAATCACTCAACAAAAATAGAAGCATGGTACAGCTGCAAAAACAAAATAAAAAATTTCAGTATACAATATGGCAGAAATATGAAAATTAATAACAAAATAAAAGAGCTGCAAAAAATTATTGAAGAAAATTCAAATTACTTGAAACCAAATAAATTTTCGAATGGTATATTAATTAATATCGAAAAAACAAAAAGCACGCTTAGAAAACTTCAACTAAACAAAACAAATGGCCTTATAGTTAGATCCAGAGCAAAGTGGAACGAATTAGGTGAAAGATCTTCTAGTTATTTCTTTAAACTGATACATAAAAGAGAAAAAATAAAGCAAATAAACGAGCTATATGACGAAAAAAGAGAAATAAAAAAAGAGCCTAATGATATTGAGAATATAATATGCAAGTTTTATTCCGATCTACTAAGAAGAGGTAGAGTAAATAATGAGGCGCAAATTATAATGCTTGAAAAAATAACAAGTATGGTAAGCAGTGAAAATAACAAAATTCTTGAAGATCCAATCAGCAAAACAGAAATAAGTAACGCCATTGATATGTGTTCAAAAAATAAATCTCCAGGCCCTGATGGGCTATCTTATGAGTTTTACAAAAAATTCAAATCCCAAATGGTAAATATGCTAGAAATAATTTATAACAGCGAGGATGAATTAGAAAAATGGAGCGAATTAAATAAAGGAACAATAATAACAATCCTTCCAAAAAAAGGAGACCTAAAAGAGATAAAAAATTGGAGACCTATAAGCCTTATAGATTGTGACAAAAAGATTTTTACAAAAATACTCACAGATAGGCTACAACTGATAATAAAAAACATAATTGGCCAGCAACAAACTGGATTTATTAAAGGAAGATCGATATTCGACAATGTTGCAACCTTGAATTTCATAAGCGAATTATCAAGTAATAACCCAAATAAAATAAATGGGCACGCTCTACAGTTAGACCAAGAAAAGGCCTATGATAGAGTAGAATGGGATTATCTCTTTAAATGCATGAATAAATTCGGAATAAGTGTCAAATTTATAAAAATAATCAAAACTATATATAGAAACAACAAAACACGAATAAAAATAGGTAAAAATCTTTCCCCGTACGTAAACGTTACTAAGGGTCTGCAGCAAGGAGACCCACTATCTCCTTTGCTATACAATATCATAATAGAGCCAATGTTAAAAATGATTAAAGAAAAAATAAATGGAATAGGGGATGGAAATTGGAAACAGAAGACACTCGCATATGCGGATGATATTACAATTTTTATAAAAGACAATGATGATATGCTAAATTTAAACAGAATAATTAAACTGCACAGCGATGCGTCTGGAGCAAAAGTAAATGACAGCAAATCAGAAATGATAAAGTTAGGTAACGCAGTTGAAATAAACTCATTCACAGGAAAAATAAGCAATAAGGAAACAAATTATAAATATTTAGGATTCCTCTTTAATAACAATGGAATAGACCAAACTGCAAATAAAGAAACAGTACTAACCAAAATAAAAAATAAGTTATCTAGCCTAAAAGGAAGAAAGCTATCTATACGTGGAAAAGTACTTATAACTAATAGTATTATATTATCAAAACTGTGGTACATATCTCACTTCATACCATTCGACAAAAAATTCATTGATATTGTAAAACGAGAAATATGCAACTATATGTGGGACGAAAAAAAAAATAAAGTAGCTTATAGCATATTAACAAGGAGTAAAAAAAATGGAGGTATGGGTCTATTGGATCTGGAGTCCCAGAACAAATGTATATTTATAAAATGGTTTAAAGAAAAAATGGCCACTGAGAATAGCTGGAAACACATAGCACATGAAGCCATGTTGGAAAACCTAGGGAAATTAAAAACATACACCAACGAAAAAATAAACATCCAAGATTTATTTTTTGATAATGAAAAGGTTTCAAAAAAAAGAAATAATTCTTTCTTCTGGAAGAGTACTTATTCAATATGGTTAAAAATAATAAAAATAGATTATAATAACGATGAAATATGGAACAATAGAGACTTCGGTAAATTATGCATAAAATTTATAAACAATTTTTTACAATCAAAACTGAATAGAAAAGAAATAAATTCTCTTATAAAAGACAAAATAACTAATTTTAAAAAATTGTCTGAATTAGTATATATGTATGAAGAAAATGGTATAATTAAGAAATATATTGTATGTACGAACGACAGGCTCATTAGATTTGAAACTAAATCCAATATTCTCGAGCTATTAAAAAATGAGCAAGGTAATAGCGAGGAAATTAATATACCAAAAGGAATTTTTACATGCGGAGGAAAAAAAGTTGAATTGATAAAAAAAAAAGATATCAGGAAAAAAATATCCGAAAATTACCAAGAGCCAGCCTCAGAGATAAACTGGAAAGACCTGGGAATATCAGCCAACACTTTTAAGTTTAACTTCAACAACATACATAAACTAAAAATAGACACCAAAATAATAAGCCACCTATGGCTACTTTATAGAGGAGCAACTATTAATGCACACAAACTCAACGCATGGTTTCCAGAAAATCAAAACAAATATAATTGTGCCCATTGTTATAATGAGGCAGAAAATACAAAACATGTGTACGTCGATTGCCCAAGAATAAAATATTTCTGGGAGCTAGCTATAAAATTTATAAATCAAAAATCAATACAAAAAACTGCAACAGAAAACATTAATCTAGAAAATCAGGTCTATAATGGCTTAGATTTGTTTAAAAATAAATTTCCAAATATCAAAACAATCCATGCACTAGCTATATGGAACATTCACAGAGCTAGAGTAGAATGTTCGCTGTCAAATATTAGACTAAACTCAAATAACCTCCTCGAAAGATGGAAAATAATGATAGAGGACTTAATAGAACAACAATTTTTAACATATACGCCCTATAATTTCAATAAAACCTGGCTTCAAATAAGAAACTTGTGGTTTTTTATTGAACCAGGCGAGCTGAGAAAAATTAAATTCAGCTAACTTGGTACAATATAATAGGGCACTTTTACTTTTCTTTTTCTTTTATTTACAATTAACAATTAAAATATTTTAGTAATTCATTAATAAACCTCATATGAAAAAAAAAAAAATTAAAAAAGATTGTTTTGTTCCTCAAAATCATTTGGGGAATTCTTAACCCTTTCCCGTCCAACACTCTTTGAAAAATTCAATTTATTGATTCGTTTATGATTTATAATAAAATTTATCATTTGCTGTTATGCTAGAATATGCCAATACTTTTTAAGGCCTAGGAATTAAAGTATAATTATTGAGCGCTGTTTTCTATATTTTGTACATCAAAAATAGTCTACCACGCGGCAAATGGGTAAAAAAATCTTAATTTAAAATTTGTATATGAATTTTAAACAAGTTTATTATTTGATGCTATTATACATTATACCAATAATTCATAAGATCTCAGAATTAATCGATTTTCATTGAACTCAGTTGGCTATATTTGGTGGTCCATAAAACGTCTACTGCGCGGGAAAGGGATAAGGGAAATTTTGATATAAGAGAGCGCTTTGTTGCAGATTATTGTTATCGTATTCGATATTCATTAATCGTTAATGTTTTTATCGGAACTGTAAAGGCACTTTGATTTTTTTATTTATTCATTTGTATTTGAAATTTTTAATTGATAGTAATATATTAATAGTTGAAATTTATTGGCCAGCAGCTATATGTCAAATTTTGATTACTTAATCCTTATTCCACAAAATACTCTCTTCATAAAAAATATCCCTTACATCAAGTTTTATGTTATATAACTCCATAGACATAAAACACTTCCTTCAATAACAATTCCCCAAATATGAACGTAGGTAGGCAAAAAAAATTTTAACTAAAGCAAAAGTCAACTTCAGCGCTAGAAAAATTAAGTGGTTGAAATGTTTAATCAAAAAGTTACATCATAATGACTTATGCAATTTACATTGAGCTTAACCCTTTCATGGGCAGATGACTATTTTTGAATAAAAAATTTAGAAAATTATATTCAGTAAAAATAACAAAATTCTGAGACACATACAATTATTAGCTTATAGTTAAATATCAGCAAATAATAAATTTACTTTTAAATTAAAAACGAATCATTAAATTAATTTTTTACAAGAGTGTTTGACAGGAAAGGGTAATAAATATCCAAAAATAAAAATAAAAATGAAGAATAATAGTCAATTCACACACAACCACGGATGTACCATCATTTATTACCCTCCTTAACCCTTTCCCGTACAGTAATCATTGATAAAATGAAATAATTGATTCAATTATTATTTATAATTAAATTCTTATATTTGTTGATGATCTATGATATATCAGTTATTGACTGATTCTGCGAGTTTAATTATTTTTATCGTATTCGGTTGGATAAATTATGTAGATCAAAAACAGTCTATCATCTGGGAAAAGGTTAAGAAAAATAATACATTGAAAAGCTAGTGCAATAAGAATGGCGATAAGCTTGTGCTAATTTTCACCATATTTTTGGGATAAATTTTAGCTTTTTATTAGACGCTTTAAAATAATAATGATTTTTTTTAGTAAAATAATAATTGATGTAAGAATTGTATTAGATAATATCTATTTAGCTTTAAATTTTATTATGGATTGTTGTTATTTTTCTATTAAATATAGATTAGTTTCTGTATATTTTATCAAATAGTCTAACAGTATTTAACGTTGGCTCTACATCGTGAACACGGACTATAGTGGCATTTCCTTGGATTGCTGACGTGACTGCTACTATACTCTCAATAATATTATCAGCACAAAATTTTTCTTTTTTTGTTTCCATAGTGTACTCGTATCTAGAGCTTCCAACAATAACAGGAAAGCCGATAAGCGAAGCGAAAAGCTGTTCATGGAACTGTGAAGAAGCTATGATATTTTTATTTTTTTTGTTATAGCTGTTGCTCAATTTTCCATCCAAGTCTTGCAATAAACATGAAACACCACTCATTGAATATAACTGTTCGTTTGTTAGCTCTCGCAGCCTTTTCAAAATCTCAAATCCCTGCTCAAAGCTTTTTTTAAACTCTATTCCCGGATCGAGGATTATATTGAATCTAGGAACCCCGTTGCTTAGCGCCTCTTTCACCTTTTTTGATAAATCATATCTGATAGACAAAATTATATCATTCATTCTCGTTAATTGCGAGATTTCGTCTGTTTTAAATTTTTCATCGTATTCTTCAATTCCTGGAATCGCTTTCGAATCATCTCGTGTATGAGTCAAAATGAGCGGACAGCCGTACTCTGCAGCAACATTAAACACACCATTACCTGAGTCACTATCAGAAATATTACATATAATATCTGCTCCTGCATCCAGCACCTTCTGAGCTACTCTAGCATCAGATGTGTTGACTGAAATTATAGGTTTATTTTCATAATTTTTGGATTCGTTTATTACTCCTTCGATTATAGGAACTAATATTTTTGCCTCTTCTTCTGGTCCAAATCTATTAAAACAAGCATGCTTAGACTGACTGAAAATTCCAATTATATCAGCTCCTTCTTTGAATAAGTTCATTGAATGTCTAACAGCTTCATCAAAAGAGTCAAATTTACCAACATGATTGAAAGATTCGTCAAATACATCGGTCATCCCCATTATTAATGTATTATTTTGGTGAGAATGAACAGAAACAAATGGATTAGACCCATTTTCCTCACTATTTGATAACGGCATTACTTGAACAAGATCATTTACGATACCTTTGATCGTTATTAATTCTCGACTAAGCATGCAAACGCTTGAATTTAGTTTTCCATGAACTACAAATGGGTCCATATCGATTATTGGCTGAAGCTGAAAATGTCTAGTTTCCATTCCAGGCTCTGGGATAGTTAATTCGGCAGTTTCAATAACTAAAGAATCGTACAGTAGAATGTCCAAATCGATTATCCTCGGCCCATTTTTATCTTCTGTAAACACTCTGCCTAACTCAATTTCAATTCTTTTCAACAACTTTTGAAGAGCGATGGGGCTAAGCGAAGTTTCAACCTTATATTAGACAAAAAATATTGATTATTTTAATTAAAAATATTCACGATATTATATGCTAAAATAAACCAAATCTTGAATAAATATATTTAGATTAAATTGAGTGTGAGTTTATAATTAATAGTTTAAAGAATAAAAAATATACCTTGATTGCTGTATTTAAAAACATAGGTTGATCTTTTAGATACATAGGCTTGGATTGATACAAAAACCCTGTATTAACAACTCGAGCATTACCAGATTCATTAATCTTTTTAATTGAGTCGTGAATATTTTTTATTTTATTGCCTAAATTTGTACCAATTGCTATATATGAAACATGACTTTCCATCGGAGTTTAAATAGCATTTTGAAGGCAAGGTAAATCTAAATCCAATTCTCTAAAAAGCTGATCTCTAGTTCTGGTTATTTTAACTGCTGAGCAATTGGCAAAAACCAGAACACATGGTTTCTTGACCAGTATAGATACTTTTTGGAACCCAAAATCTACAATACACACTCTAGCAATTGATATAGACAAAGCCTCCAGAGTTAAGTATCCAGTTCCCTTTTCGACATACTCAATAATGTTTTGAACTAGAGTATAATAATTTAATGTATTCATAGTGTAGTGACTTGGTTGAGATTTTTTTTTGAAATTTTTATCGTTTTTATCTATATGAAGAGTCAAATCGACGATTATCACCTGCTTTGAATATCTTTCATAGCTATTTGCACCCAATAACACGTTTATTTTTAGTCCTTTAATAATAAATAAATCTTCTTTGTAAAAATCCCCTGCATCTAAAAT
>LSSN01006097.1:0-56401 GCA_001970855.1 Smittium culicis | reverse complement strand
ACCTGAAGCTGGGCCTTCAGGACATTGGAAAAATGCGTATGGGCACATTCCGGACTGCCCAGCGCCTGTCGAACATGTAAATCGTCGAACAAAAATTCAAAAATTTTTGCCCCTGTTGTAACTTGTGTGTGCCTGAGACGGTCGACCACATACTTCTGAGCTGCAGCCGGTGGCGAAATCACCGATCATCGACGATCGGCCGGTTCATACCGACGCCAATCAGTTCTGACGAAAAAATTTTACTTTCGAATTTCAACGAAGCCCGGTTGGGGCTAGTTGGAAAACTCCTTGGGGGGCAGTCTAAACAATCTTTGATCCAGCTTCGAGCTGGCACCGCCGATCAAAATTTTGAGCTGGAAACAGCCAAATTTTTGAACGGCATCCGCGTGCCCAGAACACTTATACTGCAAAGTATAAGTGATTCACCGGCTTACATGAACCTATACCTTGTGGGTATGGGGCTGCTTGAATGCAGGAGAAGGTAAATTGGAAAAAAAAAAAATTTTTTTTAGCTTTTTAACTATTTTATATTAGTTTTTTCTATACTTTAAAATAACCTTTAATTTAACATCCAATGTAATGGTCCAATAATAATTGGACTTTCATTACCCCTGGAATTTGGTTTCAGAACCAAATTCCATTTTTTATATCGTACAAATAAGCTTAACTTCCCACTTTTTGGAAGTTATGCTTTTCAATCTCTTATTCTTTCCAATTCCCACATTTTTATTAATTTTATATTATTATTTAAAATTAAATTAACTTGATCCCTTACATCCGATGATAAAAGAGATAAGATCTTGTTATATGACATAATAGATTTTATTCAGCTACTGGTATATATTCTCAAATTTTCAGCTGAAATGATAAAAATAAAAAAGAATTTAATCTGTCTTCTAGTTTTAGGTAGACTGAGAATCTGATAAGAATCTTTAATGTTGCGATACGTTGGGTGAAATTATCCATATTTTAGTGAAATTTTTTTTTGTAAATAACGATGTTACAGATTAATATGGTTTGTTTCTAGTAGATGCATTTATAAAGTGAAAAATTGATACACTACACAAAAATCTCGCTTGATCACGTAAAAAATCCTATATTAACAAAAAATTTATAAATAAAACTCAATTCAAGACACAAACCTTATATTTTCACGTAAAATTTATTTGTAGAATAAAAAAAATTTCAATAATCTGATTAAAAAATTTTAAAAAAGTAAAAAAAAAAATAATAAGTTTATAAAAAATTTCTTCAGACTCCCTGCCGCAACATTATCAGCTCCGTATTCACTGGTTATTAATTCAAGGGAGCTGTAAAATCACCTATATCCAAAAAAACAAGTGATCGGAAACACGAACGCCGTTAGAAAATTTCGCTGTTTCCAGCTCGAAATTCACATCAGTGGTTACAGCATGGAGCTGAATAAAATTTTGTTTAGACTCCAATCCAAGTAGTTATCAAATTAGACCCAAAAATTATTAATTGGAATTTAAATGTAATAAATTTCTGTTCGTGCGGATCGAAGCTGGTATGAATTGACTAATCACTTCAGTTCTGACTCTGCGACACAGATAGCAATCTAATAGTAAGTGCTAAACTGTCTCAGGGTTCTGGTGCTAACAGAAGGGAAAAAATAATTTATATTTTTGGTTTAGTTTTTTGGCTATGACTTTGACCATACGCTGGGTTGTCCAGTAGCTGCCCATTCGCATTCTCCAGAAGTCCTAAAGGAAAAGCCTAGTGTTGTGTGCAATTCCTGGAGACTGATCTAGCTTCCTTTATTTTTAATATTTAGTCATATTTCATAGTTTTGAATCTTATTCTAGTCATTTTTCGCCTTTTGGCTCTCCGATGAAATTATTGTCTGACTAGCTTCGTTTTTGGTGCAATATTTCTTGATCCTCCTGGAGAATTCAGTTTCCCAGGCGGATTTCTATGTCTTGATAGGCTGTTTTGTGAGGTCAGGGATCATTTTTAGGCCGCCAGCAACTTGATAAATTCTCACTCATGGGCGGTGCTGGTGCGCAGGAACAATGTGCAGATTTCCAGATCTTCACGAATCCACTGAAATTCGGCGCTTTTATCGACCTTGGAAACCATTCGGCTTGCCTGGTAAATAAGGTCTGAATGGTACAATATCGTTATTTGCTTTTACCAAAGTTCTAGCCACCTTAGCACCCAATTTGTAGCAGAACAGAGTTGATAAGCCGAATTTTGAGTTCTGTCTGCACTTCAGAGCAGTTTAAATAGCAATAAACAGCATAAAGTGCTTTCTGTGCCTTTATTTTTTTGTTTTTTATTGTACCAGCCTCACTCAATTTGAGATTCATTATATACACCAAATATGTGTACTGGTACGTGGTGCTGATTTTCATCCGCTGCAGTGTGTTAGGCACGAAGGGAGGAGTAAAGACAGGGCTAAGGTTGGAGTGATACTGAAACTAAAACTATGACTATGACTATGACTATGACTATGACTAAGATAGTGTTATTTATTTAATATTATAGGGATAATGTATATTTAGTGGGATAAATATTATAAAATAAATAATACACTTAGATTTTTCTGAAAGATGGAAAAAGATTACCCTTTTATACTTTTGAAGAAAAATCTAAATGATATTATCAGTTAAAGATAATTATTAAAGAATTAATAATTTTCAAATAATAGCTTGCGGAATATTATGAAATCTTCTAGAAGGTTCTAGAAGCGATTAGAAATAATATATGGATAACATTCCATTAGGTTCCATTGTATTCAATGATGTTATTTGATTTTCTATGATGCTACATTGTATTCCATAATGTTTCATAAAGTTCTAAAGTGTTTCTGTGCATAGCACAGTGTCAGTTCGACCGGAATGCCGAAGTTGACAGCCATGATCGCACAATTCGAGGTATTCACAGCCATTTTCCGGGTTTACAGCTATTCAGTGAAGTTCAATGAAGATTTCAGATTTTCAGCGGAGTCGGCCAGCACGACTGCATCGCCTGAAAAAAGTATTCGTTATATTCTTTTGGGATTCCCTGATACTTTTAACCTGATAATCCTTTGAAAATACCGCTAATAAAAAAGTTAACAGAATCAGTGATGCTGAATATGCTTGGAGTACCCCACAGAGGCATTCTGAGGACTATGAAAGTTTATAGTCAATCCTAACTGTGATTTTGCGATCTCATTAGAATCCAGTTATCATATTCAGCAGCTTACCATATAATTCAGATGCTCTGGAGCTTATATTTAAGTTCTATGTGGGCCACTCTGTCATAATTATTACCATAGTTGATATGGAAGATCCATATTTGCAATTTTTTTATTTAGCTCCGCGTTGCAATTTTATAAATTGACGTATCTAGGGTCTCAAAATCTTCAAAATTGCAGAATTTGGCTTTCTTGACCAAAATATCGTATTTCTTGTCGATTTCGGCTAGTTTCGTATCCACAATCCTTTCCAGCAGTTTGATGAGTGTAGATATCAGTGATCTTACCCTATATTTGTCCGGGTCTTTCATATCTCCCTTAAGGCCCGGGACTACTATGCTAGTAGTCATAATATTAGGTATTTTCTCATTATCGTACATTATTTTAATAATTTTTAAAAAAATTTTGCTAGGTAAGAAGTTGGTGATTTTTTAGACATCAAGAATTTACAGATCTCGCAGAGCACCCTGTTCACTTCCGAAGCCTTTTTATTTGCGGTATCATTGAGCGCATTAGTTTTATCAGCCCAGGAGATTGAGTTATCGCACTCTCGGAAGTAGCTGGATTCTTCATTTAGCAGTGGTAGTCACATGGAAGGGTCGCGAATGCTTCCAGTAGTGTCTTCTGCAAGATTACTAAAGAGCTGGTTCCATAACTCGAGTTTTTACATATTTTCAGCAATTAAAATTTTATATAAATCATACATTATTCCGTTGGAGACACTGTGGAACATGTTCTCAGTGCAAGGTTTGATAAATTGTCAGTATTCTTTGTAGCTGTTATTTAGTAATTGATCGGCAATAATTTTCAGCTTTGTGACGTATGTGAGTTTTCGATCTGCTCGATAAACGCATTTGCAATCGATTTTGCATCCGTGTAGTTTTTTGAACGCTCTGTTTTTCTCATTATTTTTTTTCTAATTTTATTCGCTGTATTTTAATTTTTTTTTCAGTGGGTACTTGGACAGCACAGTTTTTATTCTTTCACCAGTAGCTCCTACGGATCCCGTACGATTAGATTGATCCCAAAAAGCGTCCGTTAGGCCGACGCAAAGTTCAATTAGGGCAATTTTTCGTCGGCTAGTGCGGAAAATCTATTATTGCTGGTAAATTTTTCACCTGCCAAAAATATTTTTTGACGCTTAATCGCGCACCTTTTTTCAGTACCTCGAGGCTGTCGATATTCTACTGCGCAGTGATCGGCATGTGGTCTGGCAGGTCTAAAAAGCGGTTTTCAGTGCACCAATTAGGGCGGCTGTTGAGACCCACATAAAATATATGGTCTATCATTCATTCCACTGTGGCCTTATTGTATCTAGAGCCTGAAGAATCGCTCACTTTTGCCTGTTGGAGCCCAGCTCCGAGTTTGGCAGTTAGTTTCGTTGCTGTGGGAGTGTCCATATTGAAGTCACTCAGCAGCAGTTGCTTTTTAAATTTTCTATTTAATTTTTTATATCAGTATAAAATTTCAGAGATCAACAATTTTTGAAAATATTTCGTTGGCAAGAATGAAAAACATAAAATTTTTAATATTTGGTATAATTTTAGAATCAAAAAATGAATTTGGATTCATTTCTAGCATTTTATTTAAAAATTTTTTTTCCCATTTAGCTTTCTCTTTGTAAAAATAAAATAAAAATTTTATTAATAATATAGCACTATCATAATAAATGATTATTTATTACTTTTTTTTTAGAGTTTATATTAATTTTTGATAAGAATAATTTATATAATTTATATTTATAAAAAATAGATAATATTTTTTTTAAATTAAAATAGGAAAAACTAGTTTCTATTTGTATTTTTAGCTCTATATATTGTTTTTGCAAATTTATACTTGATATATATTTATCATTTATGTTTGTATTTTTAGGCTCTATATAACATTATAGAAAAATTATTTCTCTATGCACAAAGGAAATTAAGTTGATCATAATAACAAAGGAGATCATAGCTTTCTTTGTATATACGGGAATTGAATTCAATATGTTAATTAAATACAAAAAATACTAGCTTTATTGAAACATAAATAAATCTTTATTTATTGAAATTGAAAAGTAATGATTATTAATAACAATTAAGAGGCTATTTACATATAAAAAAAATTGATTAATATAAAATATCTAAGTATAAGTGTTGTAATAATATTTAATAAACAGCCTTATTTAAAATTAATAATCTTAGTGAGTAAAATTATATAATAAAAATGTCGAAAATAATAATATTTAGTTATAAATAAAAAAAAGTGTATAAAAACCATTAACAAATGAAAAATAGAAATAGCCTTGATAATTTTTGAATGAAATGATGAAATCACGGTTAAATTGACACATTTATAATTTCATTTATAGTACTACAGGTAACCCACCTTATTCACAAATTTTTTATTCGCGAAAATTTGACATGTGATAAATTAAATTTAAATTATTTTTCGATTTATGCGAAATTTTTTCTTCGATAATTGAAAGATACAGCGTTACTAGTTTCTTTAACCCTTTCATTGGTGAAAAATCTTAAATTTATTTTATATACATAATTAGGTAAATCTTGATTTAATTATTTATTATTGGTTAAATTATTATAAAATAGCCAATAAAATTTATTCTTGTATATTGCTATCTACTTGCCATTAAGTTGGCAAGTTTTTATGCAAGAGTCAAAATCATTATTCGCGAGTATATTAAAACATTTATATATTTTACTTGCAGAAAATTAAGTAGAATTTAATACACCGCTGTCTCTATTTTTATTAATGGTTTTAGTGATATGAATTTAAAGATTTGGGTGTTCGAAAATAAAGTAATAAAAATAAAAACTGAGTATCAAAGTTCAAAGTTTAAAGTTTTGAATTATCTTCAGTATTTAAAATTTTCAAGCTTATAGATTTACGAGATTTAATATTTAACTACTTTTACTCTATGTTATACTTTGAAGCTTAATTATTTTTTAACTATAAAAAACTAAATTTAAAATTAAAAAAAATTATGGAATATTATTTTAAAATAATTTTTCGCGAAAGAGTCTCAGAATCATGATAGGCTACCCCTTTTATATCAAAAGATATTTAGCTTAGTTCAATTTGATTAACATTTGTTACCAATACTCGTAATTAACTTCCTTCGTTATCATATGTTCCTTTTTTTTTAGTATAAAATAATTTTTTATTTATTATTTTTAATAAAGCTTTATTTTATTTCAATAGTATAAATTTTTATTGTATTTTTATTCGTAATGTTACATCCGATAAAAACATAATATCTTTTAATTCGATAGAAAATTAAAATCAAAAATTCGCAGTAAATCAAATTAATAACGGATTATTTTGCTTTTCCCTTTTCACTTTATTTCGTAGCATTTTCTGTTGTATTATATTTTCTCTTCAAATTTGATAAAAATACATTTTATTCTGCGATTTAACATCACAGCGAAAAAAAATCCTTTTATTCGCGATTTTTTTTTTGATTAAATTTTTCATAAGAACAAATTAACATAATTATTATATAAACAGTAATTAAATAAGCCTTTTTTTTTTTTGCGATCATGTCTATTCGTGTGAAATTCTTTAAATAAATTGTCACGAAAAACGATCTTTCATGTATTATACTTTTTGAATATGTTCTAGCTATATAAATTCGATAAATAATGATCCACATTTCAATATTAAATCTATATTAATTATTATAAAATATAAAATCTTTGTTTATACAATTGAAATTAAACCCCAATATTATATTTAACCATGTATGTAGATGGTCAAGATTATACAAGAAATTATGGATGGATTCTGAAAATTTATCTCGAGGAAATCTTTATGATTAGAGCTTTTTTATTCATAAAGATTTACAATATATGAAATTACACGTTTAATTTTAATCCTAAAAAATTCTAATATTTTTTTAAGAAAATAATGCATCAGAAAAATAAAAATTCAAATTAAACTATGTCTTGGTTTGATGAAATAACCAATTTATTTATTTTATTCTTGACTAACTGTTAGGATAGTTAATGGCTTTGGTTTTTAATTTGATTGTTTTTAAATCTGGTAAAACTAGTTTTTTACTCTCTCACTCTACTGGAAGGCCTGCGATAAACTAACCAATTATATTGATTTAAAAATCAACCCATAAATAAACAAATCTTCAATCAAACTTGAATCTCTAGCTGAATCTAGAAATTTATAAAGTTTATGACTACTAAAGAAAGTAATAATAACTCCTCTACATCTCAAAGCTGGGCAGATGTAGTGAAAAAAAAACCTGAAACTCACAGAGATGATGGGAACAGGATTTAGTTAGAATATAACTAAATACTATGATTTTAAACCAGTATTACTAATGGAATAAGTACATGTGTGCTTAAGGTTCTTTTAAATTTCAATTTTATTTGAATAGACTTAAAGAAGCAAAAAAATATAATAAGTATGAAGTAATGTAAAATTAGATATTAAAATAAGGACCCTCTCTTATGTTATCTTTTGTCTTGTATTTTATGGTTTTTTTTATGGTTTTTTGCTTTTCTTATTTTCTTATTTTCTTTTTTTTATCGCAGGATATATCTATAGATATAAATAGAGATCTTCTATTAATATCTAAAAATAGTTTCCTTATTGTTATTGTTAATTTATTAATAGTTTTAAAGTACTTATTGACGGATATTAATATCGAAATCATTTATATTAATTGTATGCATATTAATATATGCTTTGATAATAGATTACTAATTCTTATAAATGTTTTATATTTATACAACATCTGGAATGAAAACAGAAGATAAAAATATCTAAAGTATGGGGGGAGGTTAGGATTTAAACTATGCTGTAAAATTCATAACCTAAATTCAGATGTGGACCTAATTGTCGAAGGCATAATTGAACAATTAGAAAAAATCCAATTTTGCTTTGAAATAGATAGTAAAAGCAAAATTTCTTCATTAAGTTTATCAATAATATAGGTAGACAAAAACCAAAAAAAAAAAATCTTTTATAGGATCAAAATAGTAGTGATTTTCTTAAAAATTCAGAATACAATGATAAATATAAATTCATAACCATTCCGTGATATTGTGGATTGATTTTATGGCAAGTCGCTCAAACAGCGTATGGTAATCTCAAAGTTATAAGGAAAGTAGTTGATACTACACTCTTTAAGCAAATAAAATTTAATTACTATCCTCCCAAGAGTATTAAAGTAGTAATTGAAACCAAAAAAGCGATATATTTCCTAAATTTTTGGAGATAAAAGACAGTAAATATTTATTTCATTGGAAAAGAAGAAAAAGCGTATATTCATACTGTAAGAAAAAAACCGCTGGAAGTATAACTGCCCACAAATTAAATTAAAAAACGAAAAAAGGATTGATTAGATCTCAAGGCTCAAATCCAAAAAAATAATCTAATTAACTTTGATTGATAAAAAAAATAGAAAATAATATTAGTGAAGAAAAAAAAATTCAGACCTTACATCAGTTGAGGATCATAAAAACACAAATGGCGCTGAGGAAGCACATTTAACATCTATTAAAAATTAGATTCTGAAAATCCTAGCTATTCCAAATGCAAATCGTATGATTTTATAAACGAAAATTCATCATATAATGCTAAAGAAGGTGTTAATATTCTATTAAAAAAATATTATCGTAAACTCGTACGATCCGGAAAATTATATATCTAGACAACTTATCAAAAAAAAAATAGTTACAATCTCAAAATAAGTAATTTAAGAAGAATTTTGTAAGTATTATTTTACTGGATAAAAAATCTGTATTATGGAATATTTAAAGAGAAAAGTCAAAAAAAGGAAGGAAATTGAACATCTAAGAACTGAAGAAAATATAAATAGTAAAGAGTCTGCAGTTCCTAGCGAAATTATGGAAAAGTCGATTGAAATTCCTCTATCTCAAATCGGAACTACGTTTGACTTTAATGTAGTCCGGGAGGTTTGAAAATGTACCAACAAAAGTGATCGATAGGAAAACCTTAATCAATAAACTCGAGCTAAATCTTATAAAACACCAAATTTAACAATAAAAGATGGTGTTTCTATGGATGAAGAGTAACATAATTATTTAAAATATAAATATTCAAAAAACAAAAAACAATATTTTTAAAAAAAATAATAAAAAAATGATGATCCAATTTTAATAACCACATTCAAAGATATACTAGAAAGAAAAAAATTATGCCTTTTTACCTATCTAAAAACACCATAAAAATACTATATATTCTATTTAAATGAAATTAACATAAAAAGCGATGATAAAAAATTATGTAATAAATACAAAGAAACAAAAATAAATATTTAAAAATATTAAATAGTAGATAATTCGCTATATTTTGAAGGAAGGATTAGTATCTCAAAATTAAATCACCTAAAAAATTCAAATTTCCAACTTTAAATTTTTACTTTGCCAATAGCAAAAAAGAAAGAATTAAATTTTAATCATTTATAGACAAATTTCTAAATCACATGACAGAAAATGAATAATTAATTTAAATTAGATTTATGAACCTGGTTATAATGAATACAATCATCGATCCTCCTCCTCCCTCAAAAAAATAGCAAATAGTCGTTAATGAAAGAACATTAAATATTATACATTCATTTCAACCTTAAAATTACTATTAGGGAGTCAATAAAAAAAATTTTTTTTATGTGTGGATAGAATATTCCGTAAGATATAACTCTAGAATCTATCATATTTTTGCTTCAAAAGATATAATCTCCAAATAATAAATTAGAGATATTGAACCCAATTAATTCTATGATTATAATTATAAAACTTTAGTAAAATAATAGATAGAAAAATAGGCCAAATTCAAACAATTGAAAATGAAATAAAAAATAAATAGAAAACATTTATATATCAAATGAAATAATAAAAATTTCTGAAAGAGCTAAAATTTAAATATTAAATTATGTATGAAAAGCTTCAAAGCTTCAAAGCTACAATAAAGCAATATAATTGTTAAAAAACTATAATAAAACTTTCAATACTTTGCTAAAAAACATAAACACAATTACTCGCAATTTATATTTCAAGGAGGTAAGATTAATAAGAAAGCTATTTCAAAAATTAAAAATGTAAGTTGGATGCTCTATAGTAATATTTCGCTCAAATTGGGTAAAAAAAATGAATGCTCAAATTAATAATGTTTTGGGCTAATTAAATCAAAGTAAAATAGGAAAGAAATTGTAGAATTGCTTGGCAAAAATGGATATTCAAAAAAAAAATAAGGCAGAAATAAAAAACGTGTGACACAAATTCTACACAAAATTGTTTGAAAAAGATGAGATATGCAAAGATAGCCGATTAATCTTAACAAATTAAGTTAAATATATAATTTTGCCAATATAATCGGTTGAATTGAACAAAGAAATTATCATTGAGGATATAACTGAATCTAATGATGACAAATCTAACAAAAAATCACCAGGTCAAGATGGACTAAAGATTGAATTCCAAAAAAATAATAAAGAAAAATTAGCCAACCTTTTAAAAATAATTCTTAACAGCACAAATAGTATGTAGTAATAAAAAGAAATTAATGGATAATCAACTATTAGTCCTAATTCCAAAAATGGGTGACATAAAAAACCACAAGAATTATAGACCAAATAACTTTATCAAATATTGACCAAAATATTTTTACAACGATACTCACTAGAAGAAAGTAAAAGATAATATTCAAAATAATAAATTTCGACCAATCTGGGTTTATTAAAAGTAGAGGAATATTTGATAATATGCTAGCAACAAGCTTTATATTCGAAAATATTAAAATATCCTCAGAAGCAACTAATGGATACCAACAAATTTTAGACCAAGAGAAAGCGTACGAAAGATTTGATTGGTATTATTTTTTAATATTTTTGAAGATATTTGAATTTAGCCAATCATTCATTAACAGAATTAGAAATATACACTTGAGCCCAAAAACAACCACTAAAATAAATAGTAATTCACACAGCCTATTATAGTTCAAAAAGACTACAAAAAAAAGAGATCTTTTATATCCATTACTAAATAATAAAATATTAGAACTCCTCCTCCATTTAATCAAAAATAAGTTTTTTGGAATTCAATCCGCCAAAAAAAACATAAAATTTTTTGCCTATGCACATGTTTTTTAAATAGCAATTAATAATAAAGAGGATGAAAAAGAAGTTAATGAAACCCTGAAAATTTCATTTTCTAGTATCAAATGCCAAAATAAAACAAGATATGACCATTTATATAAAGTTAGGAAACACTAATGAGAATTGGCGAATAATTAAGTGTATAAATCAAAATTAAACCGTCAAATACCTTGGAATTTTGTTAAATTTCAAACGATATAACAATAAAAGAAACTCGATCAATTTTATATAATAAAATCTCAAACAAGTTAAATAGCTGTAAAAATAGAAAACTATGAAAAGAATGAAAGATGTTATTGGCTAATACACCCTTACTATCTAAATTATGATTTAGTGCACATTGAATCAAATTTGAAGACAATTTTATAAAAGAAACAAATAAAGTAATCGGAAGATTCATATGGAACAATAAAAAGGCTTAAATAAAATTAGATACATTGTAACTGGAAAAAAAACATCGAAGATTGAGACTTATTAATATAGAAGCCCAATAAAAAAAATTATTTAAGAAATGGTACAATAAAATGCTCTCAAATAAGAAAAATTTATGTAGAAAATTAACAATTGAAAAACTCCAAAGACTATCCAAAATGACAAGAACAAAAGAAAACTTAATTGATTTGTTATTAAATAAAAAAATTAAAAAGAGAGTCAATATCCACAAATATGGAGTGTATCTTCATGAGCAGTGAATAAAATCTATCGAATAATCACAACTGATATGAATAAGTGGTCATTTAAAGAAATAAAAAATTTTGGAACAAACAAAGCTAACATTCTGCTGAGTATAATAATGCTAAAAAAAAGATTTAAAATGGCTAAACGATAACGGAATATCCTATTTGGATAATCTAATTGGAGATACGAACTCATTTGGGATAACCACTTTGAATAGATATATATAGGGATTGCACGATAAAACTGGTAATTACCGTTAACCTGTTTTCGGTGCGATTTTTCGTCTACCGCTTAATGAATTTTTTTTTTGCGCGGTAGCTGGTAATTTAACTCCATCGTAAATCCTTAATTTTATCTCGTTTTTTTACCGAAATTACGCCATTTTAGAAAAATTTCAGTAAAAATATTTATCAGTGCTTAAAACCTATTGATATTAAATTTTTTGTGTTGTTATTGGGTATTAAGATTTTTATTATCCAACAAATATATTTTAGAAGTTTTATGTTTTGACCGATATATTTTGATATAATTATACATGATTATAGAGATTAAATAATATTATTGAATTGGTTTGTGTTTGTGTTTGTGTTTGGATTTAACTTATAGTAAATAATTACAAAGAAAAAATTTTAGAAAAATCAATAAATTCAAAATAATATTATCTATTTTAAAAAATAAACTTTTTTTAAATAGGTATTATAATTAATTTCGCCATAAAATATTTTATACAATCTTCATATATTATTTTGATACCAAAATTTTGAAATTCTAATTCGCTATTATACTTGGATCGAAGTATATATTATAAATTTGTGATATTTCAAGAAAATGTTTAAAATTTATATTTATTCAATCTCGTGAAATTCGATTTATTATATTTATTCTTTTTATAATAGTTTTTGGGTTTATTTTTATTTATAGAATATTAATCAAGTTTAATTGAAAACATTATAAAATATAGATATACAATCGCCAATTTTCCGGTATACTCTACGATTTTATAAAAAAATTGAAAGACAAAATATTCATGTATCAATATCACTTCCGATAAAAGCTTTGTTTTAGAAATTGTAGTTATATTTCCGTGTTTAAAATCGAATCTTCATCCTCTGATCGAAAATCGAAATTGTAAAACCAAAAAATTTTTATATTAACTGTTTAAGGTTTTTTTTTTATGACTTAAAGTCTTGTTAATAAAGCTTGATTTTTTTTTTATATATGAATAAAAAAAGGTTTGGGGCTACTATATAAAGTCCGATGATAAAAAACACAGTACATGTAAAACATGCGGGAAAATGATAAAAACTGAGGGTGGAAGCACTAGTGGTTTACATTGTCATATAAGATCCATGCATTCAACTGATTTGTTAAACAAAAATCTACAAGTTGTACTACCCGATGATATAAGCTCTTCTGAATTCAGATTAAAGCTCGAAATACAAATTTATCGTATTTTATTTCTACTTATGACTTATCAATTCCAGCATTAATATCAAGATTAGTTGCTACAGATGAACTCCTTTTTGAGCAAAATGCGATCCTCCAATGATTTACAAAGACTTTTAACTCTACAGGGATAATACAATATTTTATATCACCAAATACTGTTATAAAATTTTTGAAAGAATATTACAATAGTATAGTGAATTTTTTATTATCAAAAATCCATCAGAGAAAGAAGAAATGAGAAGCATCCAGCATATCATTATATCAATGAACATCGATAAAAAGCAGGAAATATTTAAATTTAGCCTTCCATTATGTTGATAAATCTAAGAATCTTATAATTTTAAGAACATATGGGGAAAATCCATCAGATATTTTGATTAAAATGATCGAAAATAAGCTTATGCAGTTTGATATCAATCTGTAATATATAATTTTCGTTATTTCGATTGTGCACTAATCAATATCAAAACGTGTTTATCATTTATGCAATGCACACGCAATTCACCTTGTAGTAATAAAATCTTCGTATGTAAAAGTCGAAAAAAGCTAAGAAATATTATTAATAAACCAAAAAAATACACAAAAAGTATCTGATTTATGGTTTATGTATGATTTCGCTGTAATAGAGCAAGAAAATGAACCTGAAAATTCCAATGAGGATTTGAATATCATTCAAATATTTTCTGAAAATTTCGAAGTATTAACTGAAAAAATTCCCGATTCAGATGATCAGCATATATTAATTAACTAATATAAGATGCATTATAGAAGGTTAGGATAACAGTCGATATTTTTAGAAGATCGCCAACGAAAAATGAGTTCTTGCAGAATTATATTAAATCCGATCAAAATAACGAAGTTTTTTTAATCATGGATACACTAACCAGATTTGATAACCTTCTTTCAATGATATCAGGTTTTTTTATAAGTTCGAAAATTTATTTGAAAGGCATTGATAGATCTCAAATCTGAAATGTCTTTTACTCAAAATTAATTCGATAAAATAAGCTGCATAATATTTGCGCTTAGACCTATAAAGTAGCCGTAGATGAGATATGCGAATAATCTGTGTATTTTACAAGCATGGTGTCACAGTTAAGTTTTTATTTAATGAACTAGAAAAAAAATAACGTTTATTAACAAAAAATATGTGTATTATACTGATAATACAACTCCAAAAAAGACGAACTAAGTATTCTGATGCATTCTATTTTCTCATTAATCCTTAATTTTATTTTTTAGAAAATTTGTATTAATTATTGGGGTTTACAGCATATTAATAATGAGATCAGAAATTTTCGGGATTTTATAGAGATTTGAGATAATTAATGAAACTATTAAAGCCAATGAAAATAATGAAATAAGCAGATATTCAGATTCATCTAAAGAATCTGAAGAGGAATCTTCAGATAATGAGTATTCAGAATTAAGCGTCAAAAAGCGCTTAAAAACAACATTCGAAAAAGTGTCAGCGCCAATTAAAAATAAAAAAAAAGAACTGAAATTTAATCGTTTAATGATCTAATTTCAATAATTAGAAAAGAAATTGCATGTTTTATAGATGAAATAATAATGAGTAAATACTTGAAAAAGCATTTAATATGCTGTGCAAATTTAAACTAACGATTGTGGATTCTCAAAGAGTGTTCTCTGTTGCAGGATACTTTTTAACTAAAATATGATCAAGACTGAATGACGACAGTGTTGATATTTAATGCTTTATAAAAGCCCATTTCAACAAAGAAGGTTCAAAAAAGCGCTAAAATGCTATTTTTGATTATTTTATTTTACATGAATTCTATTTCCATATATAAGATATATCAAATTGGCTAAATTCATGAAATCTATTGACTTTTTACATCGATAAACAGATTTAAACCTTTTTAAAATTGAATTTTATGTTTTTTAAAAGTTTTTATTTCATAAAATTTTCTTAATACTAAAAAAATAAAAATAAATTATTATCATGAATTAGAATTAATTATCCCCAACATTATGTAAGAATTTATGAAAACCCAAGACCAATTAATTATCCCCAACATTATGCAAGCAATAAGAACACTTATTGATCCCAAAATCTATATAAAAATTAATTCAACCACTTTGTAACTCGGGTTCTGCATTTCTTTGGCCTACTGGAAAATTAAAGCTTATTCTATTCTATTTTATTATATCTCATTAATCAATCTAGAAATTTTCTTATGGCAAAGAAAACGTATAAATAATCTGTTTATTTCTATAATTTTTTTTTTTCATCTGACAACAATTGTCTTACCTCTCTTTAGTTTATTTAATAAAAGATACTTATTATATATCAAGTAACGCCTGGCTTACTACATTCCTCTTAAATATATATTTTACTCAAGCCTCTCTCAATCTTGACAATTATGTATTCTATAAAATGTACAATGTTTTTTTAGAGACTGTACATATAATATTAAGGTTCAAATCTTATAAATATTTCTAATTTTAAATAAATAAACTCATTTTTCACTAAAATAAATCCTAATAATCAAATTAATTTATAAGTTAGCAATTATCCATATTTTCAATAAAGGACCGGTACCGCGGTGAAGAATCTTGGATGGCCTGGTATCATCGCATAAAGTCACAACATCTGTACATGACTTTACCTAACCAATTTTATTTTTATTTAAGTGTATTCAGTAATTACGTGGATTTAGTGGGCCTTTCTGCAATACCAAATGCTTAAGCGAGCGGGAACAGACTAACCACAAAGGCTAGAAACTATTCAGCCTCCTCTATTAATCCGCTCCAAAAACAATTAAGAAATTAAATTATCATACCACCCACAATTCACGACTGCACCCGAACATTACCCCGAGGTGGCATAAATGAGAGCTCATTTCATAATCGGTTAAATTTTGAATATTATATTAGATCGAATGAAAGGATAAAAAATTTTATAATTAATTTCCCAATGCTGTGGAAATATAAAATAAATTCCTTATTATATACGAGAATTTGAGCTGATTCAAAATTTTTATTGATTGAAGTTGGTATATCAGTCTTTTATAGAGTTGAATTGAATTTGGTATGCCAGCCGTTAATAGAATTGAATTTGGTATCACAAAAATGATACTTTATTGCAGTATCAGTGGTATATGCATCAACTATAGAAAAATCAAAACTATTATTATTCTGAACCGCATTTCCTATCAAAAAAGAATTTTTTATAGTTTTTCAATACCAGATATTTTTATTTTCAAAGATTGTTTGATAATCATATGAATCAACGCGGTCTAAATTTAGGATATTAAAATAAAAGATTTCAAAAAGTTCGTATTTAAAATATAAACTTTAATATATATATTAAAAGTTACAGTTTCAAGATTCGCTGTAGTTAGAATTTCGATCAAAGCAGTATTTATGAATGAGCTCTCAGTTACGATTCTGAGTTCTAGGGTATATGTTCAAATAATCTCAATATCTCTGATAGTGATCGTAGATTTTTAGTATTAAACCATTTGAATAAAAAACGATATTAATATTTTTCATTTTTTGAAGTTATTTAACAAAAATTTGATGAATAAAAAAAATTTTTTTATAAGAATCAAAGGCGACTTTAATCAGATAAATAGTAATAAGTATATTTATCTGTGTAAATTTTTTTCCTTATGTTTTTTATTTTTTGTATTAGAAAATTTCATAAATAAAATGCTTCAAAATATAATAAAAAGATCTTTTTTTTGTACCTTTATTTTATTTATATAATGCTTTATAAATAAAATCGATACATTAATTGGCTTTATATTATAAAAAAAAATGCATAATTCTTAAACTTAATCAGTTGATGATGATCAATAATAGCTACAAAAATAATAATCTATAATTAAAAATGACGATTTTATATGTGAAAAATAGTTTTTATAATTATAAGGGCTATCTGAAAATAGGGTTGCATATATTTTTTGAGAAAAAGTAAAAAAATTAAAGAATTCAGATTCTTTATTAGTTTCAATTCAGCGAATAAAACCTCGAGACTAATTTTAGGCAAATGAGATTTCTTAAAAAAAGTGCAAATTTCGGTAATAAAAATTAGGCAAAAAACCTGATTCGAAAAAAATAACTCGATACAGTAAATTCCCGGCTACCATTATTTTTTTTGAGATTTTTACCTTTTCTTAAATTCGAAAGTTTCGGTAAATTTTCAACCCTTACATATATACGATAAAATTAAATTCAAACTAAAATCATTTAAAGTAAACTCTACAATTAGTCCGATCGGTTTATAAAAGTTCAACCAAAAGCTTCAGAATACCAAATGGCGCATTTTATACTATCGATATACCAATAGAACAATGTTTCAACCCCACAGTAAGAAAATTGAATGACCTAAAAAAAATAATTGAACAAATATTTTAGCCTAAATGGAATTCTATTGGCAAATCTATAAACATATAACCGACTTTTGTAAAGCTCAAAGTTTATGATTTTGACTCATATCCAAAAATCATCAGAAATATATAACTGCTCTTAAAAAATGCATTATCGACTGTGGAAAAGCTTAAGGTACAAAATAATTGTCATTTTTACGAATAAAATGAATAAAATACTTCTGAATCAAGAAAAGGGAATATAACGCATATTTACTTCGAATAAGAAGAACTAATGAGCTCTGAAAACTAATTAGTCATTTTGTACGATAAATTTACAGTAGATATCAGATAAATCAGTAGATTGACTGTAGATATAATTTTTGAATTTTTAGAGTCGCAAAAAAATAATTTTGCTAATACTGAGATTTTGTATGACCTAGCCATATGAAACACCTATAGATTCAAAACTGAAGCCGCATTAGCGATCACTTTTCTGCTTACTATTTGAATTTTCCTTAGGATGAAAACGACCTATATAAATATATATATGTATTTTAACCATACTAAGAATAGATACACATCAAACAAAATAAAACCCGATTGATTTTTTATTCAGACAGGCGCAAAAGTTACCTTAAAAAATATTTAACCTCCACTTTCCCTCCATTGTCTTTTATTATTAAAGCCCCTTATTATAATTGATTTAACTTAATATCTAAATTTTATTTAATGTACTTAGTCACAATAAAAAAAAGGTGAAAAAATAAAAATATAAAAACTAATTTTTGATATTTTTGACAAGTTTATAACCTTTTTGGATAATTTTTTCTTATAAGAATATTTCAAGAGTAATTCTTTCTCATTTTTTTTGATATATTGTGATATTTACACATGTTATAGTTTCTTTTATCTAATTTTTTTAATTATATTTGGGTTTTCAATAATTTATAATTCAGTTTCATTTATTTTATTTTTATTTGGCATTTTTCACGTCAATACTGATTCTTGTCTCATTTAAGGGCTCTACTCAGTATTTATTACAAATTTATATTGTGCCTTATATATATTAGTTGTTTACTTTAATAATCTCTTTTGTAAAAACACTTATTTTAAGCTATATTTACTTATACATGTTTGTATTAAATGTATTATTTTAATATATAAAGATGATGTAAATTTCTAAAATATAAAATAAACTCAAAAATATTTCATATTTTGTGGAAAGAATGGGGTATTGGGAAAATGGAGAAATATGATTTCTTAAAATTTTATGACATTTATAGCCAGATATTTATTCAATAATAATTAATAAAATATGGTAATTTTTAAACTTTATTTGCTTTTATTTATTTTTATATTAGCTTTTGGAATAAAATAAAACTAAACTTTTATTTTTACGATATTAATGATAAAGATAAAATCTAGTATAAAATTATATTTCTTAGAAACCTTATCTAATGTAAAGAAAAATCGTTTTGTGAGTGTATGAAACAAATTCTTTTTTTTTTTGTAGATTTTATTAACATAATATATATAAAAAACAGTTAAAAAAACATTAAAATTTTATGTATATCTACAAGAACACTGCATTTTTGTGGTTTAAGGTTGAGATTTTATAATTTGCATTACAAATTTAATTATTTTCATATAAATAAGTTCAATTATCAAAAATTCGAAATATTAAGAATAAAACATTATTTATTTAAAAATAAAAAATAGAAATTTTTTGATTAAAGAAGCTGAAATAAATATAGAATTGAACTTAAACAAATTTCACAAAAAGTAGTATTCTAATTATATCTTTATAAAAATTAACTTTTAATGTTATAGGCTAGTTTTAATCTGTAAAATTACAAAAAACTTATATTAAATAAGCTTACATAAATTATTTTTCTATTTTTTTCGCTGTGGAAACTCACTACTAGTGTAATATTTCAAATCCTGCTGCTATTACATAATTGGATATCGATTTTAATTTCGACTTTATTTTTTGATTATATTTTATGCAGTAAGAAGATTACATTCTTTTATCTATTTATTTTATTATATGTATTTAAAATACACGGATCCCAAGGTTTCCGGGCAGACAGATAGAACAAATATAGTAAAAAAATGGGGTTTAAAAAGGTTGCTCACAATTTTATATGTAGAATAGCTGGTTTAAATTTTTTAAAACTATTCCTCTATTATATCTTTAGAAATAAACCCCTAAAATACCAATAAATAATATATACTTTATATTAATACTATAAATAATATAATTAATTCAGCCTAGTGATAAAAGCTAGGTATGTGGAGAAAATAAACTCAAGGTATATGCAAAAGAAACGAGAAATTAGTAGAATATAAAAATATAAAAACCAAATAATTTCCATAGAAAAATATAATAAAAATTAATGTTAATCTTTAGAATTACTAACCTGGCAACGAGTAAATATCTATAAATAGCTTATTATCATAAAATCATTTTCTATAAAAACTGTTATAACTTCAGCTATAATTCTTTGGCCGTAAGTTTTAAGGATACTCTGGGAAATCTGCTACCAAATTAAAAATTAGAATAATTAAGTTATGGCTGAATATTATCAAGCTATGCAACGTTATAAACATTATTTAATTTTTGTTATCAGTGAGGTTGAAATTTAATCATACCATTATTTTTTGCTCTAAATTAGATTAAAAAAAATGAAATACACTAAGGTGGAAAAAATAATCTGTATTAATTTTACTGATGAAAAATTTTCTGCATAAAAAATTTAGTTTAACTCAACCTCAATTACTTGATACCAACAGTTAATCAAGGAGGAAATGGGATTCTCTAGCGAAACACAAGATTAATAAAAGTTATAATTTTCGTAATTATAAGAATAAGAATTAAAATTTATGACTTTTATATGTAATGTAACTTAATTATATTTTTTTTAAATAAAAAAGACAACTATACTAAAAAATTAAACCATTCAACAAGATAATGGCCCTAGCCTTCAATCTGGGTTTATTTTATTATTTTGTTAGAATATTTTTTAATCATAATTTGAAAGAATGAAATAAGAAAAATGAAAAAAAATATTTAATAAGTTAAAAAAGCATAAAAAATCATTAAAAAATTTTTTTTTCAACCAACCCTTCTCCGCTGCTCTATAGCTTCATATGCACTTGACTTAAGCTCAAGGGGACTGTTAAATCGCCTATAATGTGTAGAGTAAGTGTTCTGGGTACGCGTATGCTGTAAAAATACATTTTTTTTTTCAACTAAAAGTCTGATGTGCTGTGCCAGCACAAAGCTGGCTCAAAGATTTTTTAGGTTTCCTTAAAGGAATTTTCCAACTAGCCCCAACCGGGCTTTCAAATTCGCTAGTAAATTTTTTTCTTCAGAACGGATCAGCGTCGATATGAACCGACCTATCATCGATGATAGGTGATTTCACCACCGGCTGCTGCTCACAAGTATGTTATCGACCGTCTAGAAAAACGCACAAGTTGCAGCAAGGGCAAAAATTATTAAATTTTTGGTCGACGGTTTTCATGTTCGACAGGCACTGGACAGTACGGAATGTGCCAATACGAATTTTTCCAATGTCCTCTTGGTCCAGATTCAGGTCTGGATAAAGTTATTGAACTTCAACACAGCTACATTTTTTTCTGATTTTCCGGTCCGTCGTCCACCGGTGGATGACAAAACTACAATTTCGTCGTTTCCGGTCGATAAACCTAATATAGTTTGATAATTTCAATATTGATGACAGAATTTTTTTAATATAATGGCGCTGAAGATCACACTGATGTCCACCCATGCCATTATCAGCGAATTTACGAGGCCAGTGATACATTTTTATTAATTTATAAATTTGTGTTTTGCATTCTCACAGTCGGTTATAGCAGGAATGAGTGCATATTTATACTAAATTCGGACCTGATTCGCTTCACAGCCGCTGGTTTTGTGACACTGAAATCAATACTGATTGAATTGTTAATTTCTGAATGTATGGGCTTATATCTGGAAATACTAATACAAAATTCCTCGCCTTTGTTAAATTAAATCGGCATCAGAACTTAATTAGCGAACTTTATTTTAATTAATGTAAGTATATCAGTCCTAGGCAGTCAGAGCTACTTTAGAGCTATTCTTAAAAAAACCTAATAATTTTTATTTATCTCAATTTAAAGACTTGAATAATGTATCAAAATGATCATAAATGGTTTTACTTATAGATAAATTAAACCTAATTAAACCATAATTTTATAACTGAATAAAAAAAAAGTGGGTATTAATTTGAATTAAACGCCCTTAGTTGCAATTTTGCTCAAGGACAGAGTATGAAAAATAGAATTGATAGTAACTTAAGAATAAAGATTTTTAACAAGTATAGAAATCAAATAAGCGCAAAAAAATTTTTTTCTATCAATTCATTAACTGTGATAATTATACCAAGTATAACTATTTATGATCTTTTGGATACATTATTTATTCTGAAATTTATATGTCACAGTGTAGACATAGGGCAGGGTGGAATATTTTCGAAACTATTCTATCGAAAAACAATATTTCAGGTGTTTTATAAGCTTTTTCTCCTTTAAATAGCATTAATTTATAGTTGTAAAATCACTTAGGATATTTTGAATTGAATTGAATTGAATTATATTATATTATATTATATTATATTATATTATATTATATTATATTATATTATATTATATTATATTATATTATATTATATTATATTATATTATATTATATTATATTATATTATATTATATTATATTATATTATATTATATTATATTATATCGTTTACAGTATAAAGAATCGTAAAGCTCAGGAAAACGGGGTATATTAGTATTTCTAAATATCTGAATAAATCAGCATCCGAAAAAATAAATTAAAATAAACCCCACAATATATTAATAGCCAAAAAAAATCACTAATGATATTAATCTAGGTACACAGATAATCAAATAAAAATATGTCATATAATTATCCACTTTTCTAGCAGTTATTCTATTTTACGGGATTCAAGCTTGCGGGAAATTTTACAGTCAGACGTCTATATATTTTTGTTAATTTTTTTTTTGCGTCTTACTATAATGAATTGTTATATAATAAATCATAAGATTAATTTAAAATACCTGAATAATCCGATCAGGAGAGCAGAAGTTAGAAGATAATTAATAAGATCTTGATAATTGATTATAACTAAAGTTATAAGTTTTGAAAATATAATTATCAGTAATTAGGGTATAAAATTATAACCAATTCAAAAAGATTGGTAGAAATTGATTTAAGATCTATATTTTTAAGAATAATAAATGCATATTTTTATTATTAAATCAGAATTTTACAAAAAAATTATTATATATTATTTTATTTATACACTAATTTTAAACAATACAGTTTTCAATTACTAAAAAATTATTTAATAGAATTAATCACATTTTATATATTAAAAACTTGATGCTAAATATTTAGGGTAAGCTTTTACACAACCTTTTGATATTATTAATTTTTTTGACCAAATAGCTATTTTTGTTTTATATATTAATTTACTGTAATTTAATTTTATGAATTATCATTGTATTTCTATAAAGTGTGTATGAAATTGAATAGATCTATTTGGAGTTTTAATAATTTATTCTAGTGATATAAGGAGATTATCATAATCATCATTTTCGATTAAATATATTATCTATTTAAAACGACAGAATTAGTTCAACAATTAATTAATATTTAAAATAATTTTCAGAAAAACCAATCGAGTATACATTTCTTTAAATTGAATACTGATTGAAATATTCATGAAATTAGAAAAATTTTTCTATGATAATTATCAACTTTGCTAATTTTTCTCGATCAAATAATATGTATATTTTTGACTGGATTTATTAAAAAATAAACTAAATTTTACATATTCTGAATATTTTAAAAACATTTTTGCTTTAGTATTTCAAATAGCTGTAGATATAGATAGGGGCAAATACGGGATATAGTGGTATAAAAAAACTATATAAAAACTTGCTTAGGATGAATTTTAATTAGATATATTATTAAACTGGCCCTTAATTACTTTCAAATTGCATTTTTAAAAAAATCGCAGGATTCAATAATCTCATATTTAAAAAAATAAAAAAACGAAATTATCTTTTTATTTTATAATAAATTTATTTTGTAATAAGAATCTTTATAATTAAATGATATATAAATAACAAATAAAAGGTATCAATTCATAATAAACTGCAAAAATAAACTTTTTTCACTAGCTTGGAATTTTAAACTTTTATTAATTATACAAAATATATTTATATAGATGATGAAAAGATCCTGATAAGTGTATTCTATAGAATATTATTGACAAGAGTAAAAATTTAAATCAAGTATTATTATTTGTAAAAATATTTAAATATATATAAAATGTCATTTGATTTGAATTTTAAGAGAATTTTTATAACAAATCATTTAAAATAAATAAAAAGATGCATTCAGATCTTTGTTTTACCATTGATAAGGAATTTTGTTTTAAATAAAAATACAATTAAATGTATATATATTTTAAACCCTAAACCAATTTTATTTTATAATTTCCGATTAAATTATTTTGAAATCGAAATTTCTTATGATAGTCCCTGTTTTAATCTAATTAATTTTTCTTGTAAATTTAAATTCCTGATTTTCCTATTTTGTTAAAATTAATATTAGTAAATCTTTGAAAAAATTATTTATCAAATATTTAGCAAAATTTTAGCCAACGTGATTTTTTATTATTTTTTGTTTTTGCATGACAATTTATAGCACACATAATTTAACCTGGGTAGATATTTCACATGCTGGCTTTTATTAGAATGATATTTATGTTTATTTTATATTTAAAAATAATTTTTAAGAGCAAGATTTTCTACTAATTTTTCTCAAATAACTAATACAAAAAGTGAAACTTTCTCTTTTGTATCTGAATTGTTAAAATTTCAGCAAAAAAAAGATAGATATATCAAAAAATTATATAAATAGTAAAACTGTGTAGGAAAAAAAATATATAGACTGTATATAAGTTTATTAAACTCAAATGTAGAAGAATTTTAGATCTATCATTCAGAGGCTTTCCACTACGATAATTATTTTATCAAGCTAAACAAAATTATAATAAGATCACTTCTAACTTATCTTAAATTTTTATATGGGCACTATTGAAGTGTTTTTATATTATATATTTAATTTATTATTAATTTAATATAATTATTTGACTTTGTTTAATGAGATTCACTATAACTATTGTAGTGTTTGTATTACAGCCACTTGAAAAAAAAGTATTTTCTTGATATTACGGTGAAAAAATTGTAGTAATAAATAAAAGAATAATTTTAAAATCTTTATTAGTACATTTTAATTCGGGAATAATACTTTTTGAAATATATTTTCAAAAAAATGAAAGACTAATGTTAGAATTAATCGAGGTCTTTAGAGCAAAGATTAATCCATATTATACGATGAGCGGAGACATATTAAGTTTTATCATCTTATTGGATAAAACTAAAATGAAAACCTAAAGCCAATAAAATTAAAGTAAATGAAATGAACTGAAAAAATTTTTATGGTATAAACTGTAAAGTACGCTGTATTGATATCCTTATCATCTTTAAGCGAAGGTAAAATGGGTATGATGGGTGGGACTTAATATTTCTCCTCTCATCGTATAATATAAATTAATCGAGCTCTTTAGAGCGAAGATTAATTCTAACATTATAAATAAAAGAGGAGACATATTAAACTGCTTAAAATTATAAAATCGACTCTGTCAAGTTATTCGAAAAATTTCTTGAGAGTCTATAATACGTATCAAAGATTTTATAGTTCGACCAAAAGGCTTGCGAAACTATTTCATCGGCAGATACCCCTGAATTAGTCGAAAAAATTTTCTCCGATCGCTCTATTCTTGGGTATTGGTGTATCTGGGAATCAGCGTATTAATTTAAATATTGATCTTTTGTATATCGAAATGCTATATACTGATAGAAGATTTTCATTGTCGTTGAAAAAACTCAACAATCTGTTTATAAACTACTTTCTGTTGTTAGTATATGGGGTCGGGAAAAGCGTAGCATCTAATCTTTCCTTGTAAACAAATTATTCCAACACTGGGCATAAGATTGGGTCTTCATGAGGAGCAATTTAACAGGGCTTTTCTATTGGTTGACCAACGCTTTTTTCTTTAGGGGCTACAATAACCAAATTCAGCACCCCTTGGGTAACGTGGCCATGCTCGCCGTCGATCCTATGTATAACTCTCGTCCTTAGGAATCCGTTTACTGATAGAAGTCAGAATACCTTGTCAGCTAATCGCTTGATTGTGAGTTCAGATGTGTTAAATCACTCTTTTAACTTCAATACTGGCGTTTTACTAGGATCAGTATGACAAAAGATACAATTGAGACATAATACAATTTCTTTATAAACTCGGTATGCACAGGATGGATCAAAAATTCAGCGTAATTTTCAGTAAGATTCAGCAATACGGATTTTTAAGCCTTTATAGATCCTGCTTTTAACTTGTACACAGTATATATCTCGTCCAGAAAGTTGATGATCTGTGGTGCTGAGATTGCTATAGTGTTCTCATTTGATATTTTTCAGTCTAAAAAGCGCTGTTGGATAGAACTTTATCTCAAAAGACGTCTGACATGTCGTTCTTTTGAATGGATGCAGTCAGTAGCAAAAGATCCAAGACCTTGGGTTTCGATGAAACTTTGGTGCTTGTTTTCCAAGAGCGGATACTTTACTCGTTTGGGATATGGCACTTCTGTTGTTGCTTGCAGTAGTAGACGTAGAGACACACAGAGGGACATCAGACCCGGGAAAAATATGGCTGATTTCTATACCGGAATCACTAAATTCATCTTTAATCATTACCTGCGTATCTTCTTCACGGTTTGCGCTATCGGATTACAAGGCGCACATACATAAGGGTTGTTGAAACCTTTAATTTCAAAGCTATTGAATTCTTTCTCAGAACTTGATTTTCGATGAGCCAGCTGTAGTATTGCTCCGCTTTCTTGTTCATCATGGAGGCTAATAAATCCACGCCGTGTGGATCATTCATGAAGTTCAGTGTGTTGAATGTCTCCTGAGACATAGAACATTCGGTTTGAGTAGTCATCCAGCTTGGATCGTCTTCTGGATCTAGTACTGATTGAACACAAGTCACATGAGTCCGAGTATTGGTCTTCAAGCAGTGTGAAGAAATTTTCTCGGGTATTCCGAACAGTTCTAGTGAATTATTTACTCCAAACTTCTTTACGTATGCAAGTGTGGATGTGTTGTACGAGTAGGCTAACAACGCACATTCAACCACACTCTTGAGATTGAGTTCATACAAAATCGCCATCAACTCCTTGGCGTTGATGTGCATCTTAAACTCGAATTGTGTCTATGGTCCTGAATACGTGTTCTTTCAAACTACAATATCCCACGCTGAGTCGCTGGAATCCGTGATTATCTCCAATTCTGGGGTCTCTGTCAAGAACGAGAGAACTTTCCATGATTTCAGCTGGTACTTATAGAATAATAGTTTCTGGATGGCTGGGATCGTCAATTTCACTGTAAAAGTTCATGATTTCAATGTCGAAAGAGAGTGATTCTTGAGCTCCAGGAGTCGTCGGAGCATTAGGAAGCCAGTTAAGAGGGGAATCAACATTTCTTGAGCTTTCCTAATAAAGCTGGCCAGACATCTCAATGCCGTCTGGCCAGAATTCATTAGTTTTCTGTATTCGCGTTAAAGAACCCGGATCTTGGTCGTCGAAACCTTTAGGGTCATATCCCGGGTATTTATTATCATCCCCAGATGTGTGATAGATTGGGATGGGGATGTAGACGATTTCTCGTCGTTGATCTTGAATCAAATCTCCCGGAGCTTGGAGTATATCCTGTGTGTGATTTTTGCACACGCCTCTTTGGATTCTGCCATGATTATTAGGTCGTCCAAATATGCTGAGATTCGCATTCCTTGGGACCTGGCCCATTGTAAGACATGGCGAAGAATCTTGATGAAAACCAACGGGTCAGTGATAGTCCGAATGGTAGGACCCGAAACTGGTAACAGCGACCATTCCGATGAAAGCGTAGGTACTTCCGACACTGCTTGAATACCAGGATATGCATGAGCGTATCCTGGAGGTCGAGGAACGTCAAATAATCTTTTCTGCGGAACATTTGGTAGATGGACGACAGAGTCTCCATCTTGAATTTTTGCTCCTCTACATGCTGTTTGAGCTTTCGCAGGTCGAGGATTGGCCGAAGTTCCCGTATCTCCTTGGTTATCGTGAGCAGCTGCTTTATAATCCTGATTCCCGCAGTTGAATCTCTTCGATCTCTTTCTTTGACAGGAGGTCCGCTACCTCCTCTGTTAGGGCCTAGCTGACCTCTCAGATCAACTTCCTTTTGTAAAAATGGGGGTGCGGAGTTAAAGGTGGATCCGAAGGGTCTCCCCTTCAATTTCTGGTGTGTACGCGCATGAAATTGCGATGCGACCTCCGTCAGTAAAAAAATAAAAGTCAGCATGGAACAGAAAATTCGCCGCCTTCGGCGGCTATTTTTTTCGCGAACATTACCCGACTTTTCTTTTTCACCTCCTCCGGACGAAGTAATTCTGAGGTTGGGTTCTTGAAAGGGTTTTTGAATCACATTGTAACTATGTTCTGAGCCCATCTGCTGTCCTTCAGTTTGGAACACGCCGATTTGAACATAGCTAGTCGACCACCTACTGTGAGGCCGTATTGGGTCTCTATTGTGACCCTTTTCCGCGGCCGCGACCTCTTCCTCGAAATTTTTTTTTGACGGTCAGAGGTATTGTTACTTGCTTCGGTTTTTGTTGAAGCCGAGCTTCTCGGTGAATTAACAGTGTCGCTGCTACTAGAGTCCTTATGTGTAGAGCTCTGCTGGCGCTAAAGAAATGACTAAAATCTATGGCGTTTCGCAGCTTTCTTCTTGGCTATGAGAGTGTCGAAAATATCTTGGTCCATCAGCATTTTTATTTGAGACTCTATCAGCTGAGTGGGCTTTCCAGGAAGATCCAGTCCTTTATGGAGGTAATCTAATCTCGCCTGTGTTACGGTTGCAGCTAAGTCTGAAAGGAGCGCTTTCATTGTGCTCGCAAACATGATTTCTGTATCATCCGAAGTATCGAGCTCGGGGTTATCCTGGATTTGCCGATGAACATAGTAATATATCTATCTGGTCGCTTGAGCAAGGGCTATCTGGATTACATACAAGACAGAATCGGCCTTCTTCCCCATGATTGATGCATATTAGTTCAATGGCGGTGGATTGTAGTTCATCAAATTAGTCTTGGGACAAGAATGGATCACAATCTTGCGTTCTTTTTCGGTCATAAGTGAACGGTAGAAGTCTTCTTCAATTTACGGGAATACCTCTAAGAGCTCTGGATGCGCAGTTAAATATGACACCTGAATCATTCTTGTGACGTACGGGTCTTCTGGATCCTGGTTGATGTCCTTTTCTCGCAAGAGTTGCTGTGCCATTTCTCTCAATACATTGACTTTGTCTTGGCTCGTAGGAGCTAAAGCTTCAATTGCATGTTCCACCGTTTAATATTTTGAAAAGAGATAAATTTTTTTTAATTATTCTTATTTTATAAAAAACTTTGTTTGAAAATCTTTGTGCTGGTATAGATCCTCTACGAAAGAAGAGATGATAAGAATATAACTACAGTTTACTATATAGTTTAAACCATAAAAATTCTTTCAGTTCATTTAATTTACTTACATTTTATTGGCTTTATATTTTCCTTTTAGTTTTATCCAACAAGATGATAACATTTAATATACCACCTCTCTGATCTATAATTTACAAAACATTGAGAAAAAAAAAAGGTAAAATATTTTCTTATGCATATTCCATTAAAAAAATAAAATTTTAAACAATTTTTTTTTGTTTTCCGTTTTGATAAGTGAAAGTAAAAAACAAAGAAATAATTGATATTATAATATATAGCATGTATAATAAGAAGCTATAGATGAATGATTTGTAAATTACTTTTCACAAAAAACCGCTAGAGGATTGTGAATAGGTTAAAGTTTCGTATATAATTCTTGCACTAACCATATCTGGAGTTTCGAAAAATTTTCAATAATTATATAATTATATAATTATTTTTAGGTAACTAAACGATGTGAATCGAAGAAACAAGCGCAAAGCGCTATGTGAACTTGAACTTTTCCCGTCGATCGCTCTTTAAAAAAGATAATTTATTGATTAGTTTGTGATTTTTAAAAAATAAGTTTATTAGCAGATATACTAGATTATACCAATAAATTAATCGGTCTTGGAGTTATATTTTTTTATTTGAGCGCAGTTGGCTACAATATGGTAGATTATTAAATGCCTACCCCTACTATAGGGGTTAAAGATTGGATTGAGTAAATAAATTTAAAGCAAATATATTTCTAGGACATTTTATTAATTGTGATGCATAACTAGCAATTTGTTAAATAGTAGCTACTTTATTGGGTACATGAATTTTTGAGAGTTTCCAGTTGTTATACAATAATGATTTTCGTTGGATCGAATGCAAGAGACGAGTTATTATAATATCTATTATTTTAATTAGCACTTTTAGCTATCTATGTTTTTGAAACTTTAGAGCTTAAAAAAATATCATTGTTTTTACTTAATTGTGCATAAATAAAAAGTTAATTTTATTGATAGATCATTTTATATTTAATTTATATATTTAGGTATTGAAGATTTAGAGCGGAATACGTTTATTCTTAGTTACTAAATAATAAGATCTAGCTTGCACTAATGTTAGATCTTGGCAATAAGCTCTGAATGGTTATTGAATATTACTATTTCTAGAGATCCGCAAACTTATTTTTCTAAAAAAAAAAAAAAATTTTATGATAAATCATTTTATGGATCAGAATAACTAGAAAATTCGAGATTTAAATTTTATACTTTGATTTGATACAAGAGCAAGTCTCAAATTTTTATTATTTTTATGATTCGTGCAATGTTTTTATGCTGATCATTTATTTGCCAAAGAAGGATGCTAAGCCAATTATAGATTGTATTCAAAAATAAAATAGTTTTTGTAATTTAGTTGACGGGGTCAGGGTGTTAATAAATGACTTGTTAGGGCCTGTAGTCAAAAAGCTTGGATGCATTCAGGGAATCATGGGTTTAGGGCAGTGCCAATAAAATTCCACGAATTAAAAAGATGGCTTTGGGCATTATAGTTAAGAATTATCAACGCAGAATGATTAAGGGCCGAATAATTTTGCATAGCTAACTTGTTTAGTAAATAAAGCTAGTTAAATACGCAGTTTGTTTGTTAAAGGCTGATTATAGGAGATGAATTATTCAGCAAATCAATTAGAGGTTTGTCCGCAGCTCTAAGAAAAAGGAAAAGTCAGGGACAGAATAGCTCGTTGCTCTCAAGTGTCAATTATCTGATTGTAAAGCGCAGTAACATTACTTTAGGGTCACTTATACCGATCTAGATGAATTTATTGGTCTTTTGATTTATTTTGCCCCTTGCTGCTTTAGATCATCAAATAGCTATTGGCAATAATGCTTCAACAGAGAAGGGGTCTGAATATGTGTCATTTATTGGCTATATACATTAGAACATCGGATTTATGCCAATAGGTTTTATAATTCGCTTTGCTTATGCTAAACCTAAATGGAAGAGATAATAAGCACATTTTTAGGTGAGTATGGTTGGCTAATCGAGCTCTGCGGGATAGCTTGAGTGGAAAGATGATATAAGAGTTTTTTTTATTTCGGATTGAGTGGGCAGCAGAAATATCAATCGGAGCGTGATTGGTCAATAATATATGATGAGGTGAAATCAGCGACGATTTGAGTGGTAGATGTAGTTGAATCGGCGAAATGAGAGGCGGTTGTGATAATTATAGCTTCTAATAAATGTCTATTGGATATGGGAGGGGAAGCGAATGAGGCATTGAATAAAAATTTTATACTAAAAAAAAAAAAAAATTAGGAAAAAAATCAAACTGTAAAATTAAAATTCGATGTTCGTGTCCTGATTAATCTCTCTCTTCAAAAAAATAAGCTGACTAAGACGTTTTTTAGTTGTCCCAAAGCTTTTTGAATTTTATTTGTTTCCATACTTAACACGTCGAATATAATATAATGTAAGATTATTTCTAGCTCCCACTAACTATAAAAACTTTCCTCCTTCGAGATAACCACTATCATGCCCCATTCGTTCGCCCTTGAACCCGTCTTAAAATATGGAAATATGCGTTAATTTCAAAACTTTAATGAACTTTAACCTTTCTTCTAAGAAAAATAATTTTTAATTGCTATGTCGTATAAAGCAATAACCACTTTTGTAACTAATTTAATCCTCAGATCTGCGCTCTCCTCAACCTCTATATCTTCAATCTTACTTCGATTATATCTACCTTATCTCTCTCGAAACATACATTTTCTCGCCATTATAGTTAATTTTGCATGCTCAATTTCTTGGAGTCTATATATTGGTTATTTCTTGGAGGATCGTTTTTGAATTTATTATAATTTCCTTGCTTTAAATCATACTTCTATTTATCTTTTTTTTTAGGGCCAACCTTACAAGTCAAAAACGTTTAGCAGCTTCAGTACTCAAATGCGGTAAACGCAAAGTTTGGCTAGACCCAAATGAAGTTACCGAAATTGCCACTGCCAACTCCCGTAATTATTATATTCTACTTGCGAGTATTTAGTGTAATTTTTATTAACTATTTGGTATTTTTATTATTTATGTAATAGGCCAAAACGTCCGCAAATTGATTAAGAGCGGTTTGATCTTCAAAAAACCACAAGTCATGCACTCAAGATTCAGAGTTCGCGAACGTGCTGCAGCCAAGAGACTAGGTAGACACAGCGGAACTGGTAAACGTCACGGTACCGCCAATGCCCGTATGCCAACTGAAATCTTGTGGATGAGACGCATGAGAGTCCTACGCCGCATGCTCGCCAAATACAGAGAAGCCGGTAAAATCGATAGACACCTATATCACGCTCTCTACCTTAAATCTAAGGGTAACGTTTTCAAAAACAAGAGAGTTCTTATGGAATTCATTCACAAAGCTAAGGCTGAAAAGGCCCGTGCTAAATTGCTCGCCGACCAAGCTGAAGCTCACCGTCTTAGAAACAAGGCTGCTCGTGAGCGCCGTACTCAAAGAGTCAATGCTAAGAAAGAAGCCCTCCTCGATAGCAACACCCAATAAACAAAATATTAAATGTATACTTTTTTTTTATTTTGCTTTTTTCTTTTTTAGTACAAATAAAATTAAAATCTACCCCATCATCAACCTTATTCCCAATTTTTACATTTCTTTCTCACCTCTCATTATTTCTCTCTCTATCATTTCTCACTTTTTGTCTCTCTCTCTCTCTCTCTCATCTCTCTCAACTGGCCATTTTTTAGCTAGTTAAAGAAGGTTATCATTTTGTTTGTGACTTTTACTTGCATTTTATTATTGCAATAAATGGAGAATTCATTAGTTGACTTGGTAAAAGAGCATATGTCAAGCCAGTCCAAAAAGAATGCTCAAGTTGGTAAGAAAATTTTCATAATTCAACTCAAACTTTTTATTGCTATATCAAAATGACTATGATTTGTGGACATATTTTATAATAGACGTACTACGTAAAGAGGCGTTGGAATCGGTGAAAACTCTATGCTCAGACATCACAGATACCGTTTCTGAACAGTGAGATTTACAAAGCATACCTCAATACAATTACTTTTCTCTATAAATTAAATGCATAACCAACTTATTATTAAAAATATAAATAGCTGTGTGTATGTTTATATTTAAATATGCTATAATTTCTGTCTTCCTAGAACAGGCGAGATGATCCAGCAGCAGCAACAGCTAAACAAACTATCCCTTGACTTCATGGCAACAGTGCAGAAACTCGAGGCCAGCTCAGCTGGGTGGGAGGCCTTATCCAGCAAACTCTCAGACTCTATAAAGGAACTTGGCGATGTGCAGAACTGGGCGAACGCAATCGAAACTGATCTGCAGACCATATCTGCAGAAATCTCTAAAGTGACTGGAAAATAATTGATTTAAACCTATATATTAGCTCTATCATATATTTATGCATTTATAAAATGGGGTTTCGTACAAATCCCATACATCTATCAAATCAATTCAAATGAATTCTAGGGGAGAGTTATTATGTATATTACTTGAATTTTTATTTTTTATTTTTTATTTTTTAATTTTTTACTCTGATATATAAAGTTATACACAGTCAACACTTGACTTTCGTGCACTTTTTTTTTTTTTCGCTATTGACATTTTTCTTTTTAATTGCTTCTAACAAACTACAAAAATATATGCAATACTTTTGCACTAATTAATAAAGTCTAGACTTTATTATTATCCTAACTAAATATAGACAAAGTAATATTATGTACTCTCAAGTCAACAAATCCGGCCAATAATTCCATATTCATTGTAGCCTTCCCTCACCACCCAATAATATTTAACGTGCTTTATTGATCTGTGATTAAAATAATTTTGCCATTAATTATTTATCTTTAATCTCCCTTTATTTCAAACGCTTTATTATAGAATAGAAATTAATCTTCTTTACCCTATAAACATTTTATTAATAAATAGAAAAAGCACCCCGAAATCATACAGCCAACAGAGAATAACGCATAAATAATCCTACTATTCTTAAAATCATACCGAGCATAGAAACATTGCGAGCTTTTCTTTATCCGCAAAAGATCAATAAACATTAAAGCCATAAATTCTTCCATTCTCTTTTAAAAAAGGTAAGCAATTCACCATCACTAGTTTTAGTTTATTTACTTATCATCCCTGTTTGCATTATTTCAATGATGTTCGCCTCTTATACACCTGTATAAGGGAAATAGTAAAAGGTTTGACTCTATCATCGATGCATCTCGATTTGCTTGTTTTTTTTTTTTTTTTGCAATTGTTCATTACATTTATTTCTCGCAAATAAATGAATCTACTGTTTGCATTTTTTAAAAAAAATAGATTCGCTTGATATTTTTCTGTTTTTCAAGCATATTCTTTAAAACAATTTCATACACTTTTTTTTTGTAAATTGCTGAATTCTTCGTATTTTTACTTTATTTACTTTGAATTTAATTCAATCATTTATACTAAATCTGGTTTATTTTTTATATATCAAAACTGCTCTTTTATTCGCTATTTTTATTCAATAGTTGTTTTTTTTTTTTTTACTTCGATTTGGATGATAATATTGAATATGACTTCTTTTTTTCTTTAAATAATTATTCTCCATCCCCTTTTCAACGGAATTAAACTTTCTTTTTTGAGGAGTATGGTGAGGCTTTTTTTTAACATCTAATTAAAAGAAGTAAAGGCATGAGCATATATTGACCTTACTTTTAATCTTACAACAGTTAAATTTTATTCCCAGAGTTTAATTATGTTTTGTATTATAAATACTTTTACAATACTTTTTAACCATGGGCAAATTAACTTAACTAAACCGTTAAATATACACTCCACTTTTTAACCGATTTTATATATATAGTATAATACAAGGATCTTTTGCAAATTGTTAAAAAAATATGGAATGGAATGAGTTTATTTCTATATGCATCTGGAAGCTATATGTTCAATTATTAAATATCAGATGAATCTTTTTTTTTTTGTATTTCTGGATGCTCTTTGATATTGTATGAAAACCAAACTAAGATTTCTTACTCTTCTGAAATCCTGAGAATTTTCAAACTGCGTTTTATTTATATTTTTAATCAAACCATTTTTTACACAACTAATAGCTCCTTTATATCTACATTTTTTTTTTATAATTTTATAAGTATATAGCTAATGGATAATGAAGTTATGAGACTCCAGTTTTGGCAACTCCTGCTAGCCCTTGGTTTTGACCCATACTCAACAAACTTTAAAATTTACTCTGGAATTAATTACGACCCCCATATTTTCTCAAAGGGAATTGACCACTCCCGTGCCGCTGAACTTGTACTTTATTTCCTTCTTACCCTCATTGACCCAAGGCGCTCGAAATTGGTACCAACCTCTTTTTTTATTGATTTATTTTTTATGCGGAAAAAATATAAATTTAAATTATATTTTTTAATTTTACTTTATTTTTACTCTAGAACTTTATAATATTTTTATTTTTATTTCGTATATTAAAGGTATTCAATTCATGTTTCCCTGTTTGTGAGCCTAGACAATCAAGAGAATTCCGATCCGTTTGCTTTAAATGGATGGATGAATTGAAAAGTGACTCATCTGAAAACAGAATTTGGCCTAGATGGTCCCAAGTAAGGAGGTCTTACTTTGACGAATGTTTGGGAATTCGCTTTGAAAGCATGGTTTGGGGCTTAGCAATTGCTGCATCTTTTAAAAAAATTATTATCGCAAATAAACTCAGCGCATCAACAAATAAAAACAAATACATCAATACTATTAACACTATCTCCTTCATTATGAACTATAATCCTAATTCCACTGTAGACCCCAGATCAACCGAATCTAAATTGTTGATTGGTCTGTTAGAAGAATCTAAATCAAATTACACTATTGCTAACAATGACAGAATATTAGCCGCCAATCTCATTAAAACAAAAATTGACGAATACAACTCACAAATATCTGAAATTTCTACTACAAGGTCAGAATTATTACCTAAACTCCGCAACGAACTTGTATTCTTATCCAAAAAAGGCATAACTTTTTTCCCGCTAAACTCACCGAGCCTTGAATCACTTAATGATGAGCTTGAAACTTGGAAAACTGAAATTTATAATCTACTGTTTAAACCCGCTGAATGGATTCAAAAACAATCATATAATATAGAGACTATCAATAACATTATTAACCCATCGCACGGCAAACACTTTAAACTCTTAACTGTTAGCTCAAATTCTAACACTAACTCAACCACAAAACCCTCAAATAATTACAACCTAGTTTTAGATGGGAATGCAATCTCTTCACTTTTTAACTTTGAAAATTCATCATCATATTCATTAGCAACAAACAATAACTGTAGTGATACTGACATACCCTCATCCACCAACACTGAGTTCCTAGAAAAATCAAGGCATATAATCGAGAATCTCTACCGTCTAAACCAATCTTCAAATAAGCTAGAGCTTGACCTATCACAGTTTTTCAAACTAAGCACATTTGCCCTGAATTTTGTTAGTGAAAAAATATCTCACCAACAAACTTTTAATGGATTTTCTCTTAACGCCTTAGATTCACCCAATTACTCGACTTCATCTACAACACCTAACACTCAACAACGCCACTCAGCTCTCTCGAATCCATCTATAGGAAGTATCGACGATTCAATTCATAAAGCCTCGCTGGCTATTGACCAAGCATCAAGCCGCATCGATAAGCTTTCTGCTTTAAAATATAAATTAAAATCGTTTCTATCAAGCAATTAAAATCACTAAAAACTCAGCTCTTTGGCCATACTAATCACTCCATCACATTTATAGACAAATTCATAATTTTATATCTCATCCCCTGTTACTTTAAAACTCTAACTTGATATTCATTAATTAGATAGCCTAAATATACTTATATTAATTTAAAAGACTCTTTTTTTTTTTCTTGCTCGCTATAAATTAATTTCTTTTTTTCAAAAAGATTTTTTCTAATAGAATTTCTAAATTTTTATTTTCAAAAAAGTACGATTTCAATAAGCTCGGTATAGAATTAATAAACACCAAGAATACATTAAATGTTGAAATAAAAAATTTTTTCCTTGTTATTTTTACACAATAAATAGATAAAAGGACTATTTTTATTTTTTAATCTACCGTCTTTACGTGAATTTATCTAGGCTGTCGATTCTTCTCTTTTTCGCATTGAACTTATTAAGCGGGAACATGTACAGATCATTACCAGAAGGCAATTCGTCATATTTACCAAAGCAATCAACAAGCGTCCAAGAATTTATGTTGTCCAACCACGATGTCTCGCCTTTAGCCGAATTGCAGCCAATAATGCTCTTTTTCGCCTCGAAATAGTAATTCTTCGACTTGAATGGTAATACTTTTGCCACCGTTTTTCTTATCCTCGAAACAATACTTTGCTGTAATCTGTTAACCATTAAATAGTCGTCAGAGTTTAAACCATTATTAGCTTGGCCGTTAATTTTTTCGTTATGGCAGTTTAAGCTTAATTCATTAATGAAATAAGAAAGGAAATCAAAGTTCAATATAGCAAAAGATTTATCCAGGTTAATCTTGCGTAAAAGCGGAAACGACTTCTTTCTGTGGGCTTGGCTCTGAAAATCACTTAAAACTCCCACTATATCAAGGTAAAACTGTATCACAAAATTCAAATTACACTCAATATCATATAACTGCGGCTGAGCTTTGCTGCAAAAGTTGCAGCTGCTAAAAAATTCAATGTCCTTTTTTGCCCGGTTGGATTTCAAACAGCTTATCGAGTCTTTAAAATTTTTCATGGCAAAAATAAAGGACAGTGGGATTTGTTCGTCTTTTGGCTCTTCAGAGCTTTTATCTAGTATTGATTTGCTTTTGAAAATTAAAGCGCTTTTTGAAAAGGTTGATTGTTTAGCAAGCTGATTGATTATACTACTGCTGAGTTGGCTAAAACTCGTGCTAGTTGTTAATGTCAACGTTACTAGCATCCAATGATCAGCTAAATATCTCTGTGGGTCCGACTTAATTATATCAATAAAATTGGAAAATGCCTTTAGCAGTACATATACTAGAATTCCGCTAAATTCGTTGCAAAATTTGATTTTTTTTCGATTTTGAAGATTCAAAGAGTATGCCATCGAATTTATATCGCTATTATCTTTATTGCTGCTAGAAAAAGAGGCGTTTTTCCCTGGAGTACTAGGATCCGCTGTAGTCAAATTAGTATTGTTATTAATATAATCACTAGCACCATACGTGTCTAAAGATAAAAGTGAGTATAGACTGTTGTTCATTGAGAAAGATATACTTTTCGAAAAAGATAAAATGTAGTCAAGAAACGATTCTGTGTAAAACATAAACTCTCTATCTACAATTTTATTTTCCTCTAAATCCAAGTTTGCACTAGAATCAGAATTTTGATATCCTTTCTCAGGCTTTCTTTCGTTGCTGTCAACTTCATATTCAAATCCAAAATTTTTTAAAATCTTTGATATAATGTATGGAGATGTAATTTCCTCGTAGATTTCGGGTATTGTGTGGTTAAGAGCATAACTTTTGCTGTCAGTGAGTTTAGAATTAAATCCTTTTAAAACATTATCAAAAATTGATAATAAACCAACAGCAAAAGTTTCTGTAATACGTTGAAAGGCTCCAAGAAAGCTTGAATTCATTTGACTGACAGAAAAAATTGACATATCTTTGAAATAACCATGATGAGCGAGGTTAGGATTGGTACTAGAAATATCTCCAGGAGAAACGCTGTTTTTAATTTTGTTATCATTTACTAAGTCATCGTCACAACTAGTAAACCCAAATAGTCGAATAGAAATTAAAATGATAATTTTGAGTTGAATTTTTTTATTTAGCTTTTGAACTAAAGGCGCAGCATGAATTATAAAGTAGTTAGTACACTTATCGATATGATTTTTTATTAAATTACTCGATAGATAATCAAAGTCTTTTTTACTTATTGAATTAGACTTTAAATCAGTTAATTTATTAAAAAACTCAATTTCCAAGAAAGAGTAAATCGATAATAGCTCCCCAAATATCAAAGATGCCAGTTTCGAAATAAAAAACTCGCTTATGTAATTTTCCACTGAGCTGCGCGAGGAAGTTGAACAAAGAACCTCTTTTTCTTTATTTATTGAAAACTTTGTTTTAATCAAGATATCTGAAGCTTTCTTTTCATCGATACAAATAATTCTCTTAATATACTTTTGTGAGTTTTTACAGCTTGGGATTTCATCGATGCATAAATCCAATACTTTTAATGCGCTATTCCCTAATTCCAAGTCCTCGATATTAGAATCGCTAGAACCAAAAGATATCAAGAGATAATTATAAATATTATTTATTGTATTTGCGCATTTTTCGTTTAATATCTCAAAATCTTCATTTTGAGAAGTTTCTGTCATAAAGTGCCAATATTGAATTGCGGCTCTAGCTCTATGCCAAACTTCTGCCAAAGTGGAGCCCGAGAAAGACATAATTGATTGTTTTATTTTATCTTGCCATAAACTGTTTTTCTCTAGCTCAGCATTACTTAAAATGGGTTGATTTAAAAGCAAATTTGTTACAATCAATTTTCGTTTCGAAGCATTGTCTAACGAGGGTGATTTAATAAGGCTATTAAATACGTTAAAACAGACAGAGTGTACGTTTGTAGAATTTAAAAATTTGACATCAGTCGGATTTGAACCTGCTAAAGATATGATAGGTTCGCTCCTATTACACTTGTCTATATGAACTGATTGTACTTTATTGATTATAGTTGGATATGTTGAGATCAATGAAAAATAGGAGCCTATACGATTATAAAGTACAAGTAATTCGCTCTGTATTATAGGGTTAAGGCTGGAACAAATTGAGTACTCTTGTGAATTTTTTCTGTTTGAAAAGGAATTTTGCTCTATTAACAAATCTAAAAGAGTTTTCGATAATAATGAGAGCGTGCCTGCTATTTGGATAAGATTTTGCGAGATAGATAATATAGAGTCATAATTTTCCAAACTCCAGGCAAATTCGATCTGATATATCTCTAGCGAAGTCCAAAAGTGGGCTTTAGAGTTTATAAATGAAGAAGGTATTTTTTCGTTTTTAATACAGTTTGTGTGAAGAAGTAAGATTTGAAGGGTTTCAATAACTGTCAAAACCTGGAACCAACATGTTAGCCTGTTTTTATTTTGACAAAACGTAGATAGCTTATCTTTAATGATCTCGATTAAGTCACCAACGCTTAAATACCCACTCCCTACTAAAGTTAGCGAAATCCAATAAGCCCTTGCTTTGGACAGCTCTATTGAAACATTGGAAGTTGACGGATCCAAAATCAAAAATATAAATTTAAAGATAATATTTCTAAATTCTTGACCTAACATATCGATGCCACTGATAGCTAACATGAAGTTTAAATATCTCCAAAATGCGCTTGATATCTGATAAACTGAAATTCCGTTTTTTGATGAGCTCAAATAGCTTGTTTCAATTAAGCTTAAAGACGACTTCATGCATATCTCTATCAAAGTAAATGTCTTTAGACTATTAAATTCTTGCTCATTTGTAATGGTTGGTAAATTCGAATTAATAGAATTAACACTTGAAGAATAGTCTTTTGAATATTTAGATTCAAATCCAGTATAATTGTACTCGTAACTGTAATCATAGTCACCAACAAATTTTTTTTTTAGCAGAGAATATAAATCGGATAGAGAGCTTTCGAAAACTTTAGAAGAAATTGTTTTGCTCTCATTTGAAATATTTGGTATATCAGTATTAACCTTACCTATAGTTCCATCTAGTGCATCAAGTATGGTAGTGTTAAAGTTATCTGCAAAGATCTTTTGCAACTCTGGATTGGTAATATTCTTTTGAATTAAAGAGTTTAGACTTTGTATCATCAACCTTTTCTGCGTTTTAGCCCTCCAAGAAACAAATTTACTTTCAACGTCAACAACAGAATCATAGTCTATTTCAAGGTCAACACTGTTTTGGATACAAAGTTTTCTAAAACGTCGTAAAGTTAGTAAGGAATTGAAATTGAGCTTGTCTGCCTCAATGGAATTGGGATCTCCTAAACAACACTTCAGTAGAGAACTTTGTATCAGTAAAATGCTTTTATTTAATGAAAAGGTTGAAAATAACTTCAAGGTAGTTTTATAAGCCAGATCCTCAACATATTCGTTTGAGTATTTATAGTTGATTAACCAGTCCAAAATATCGATAAGCTTGAAATAAGAATTGCTAGATTCATATAGCTTGACTATAGTTAAAAATTGCCTGGCATTCAAGAGAGAAGTTCCAGATCTTGTAACTACTTTCCAATTTTCGACCCCAACTTTTACTTGCTTTACAACAAAATCTGAAGTAACTTTTTCAAATAGCTTTGTCGAAAAGACAGAAAAAATACTAGATCTAGTGAAATTATTTATAATCTTTGGTAATTCAGAAAATAAAACGGCATCTAGAGTTTCCAAGTCTTTATACTCATAAGAAATAGGGTATATCAGGTTAAGATTTTTTAAAGGCTGGTTTGACAAGGGCGAAATTAGGGGTGAATTTGATAAAGATTGTGGTGTACTGGAGTCTGCAGGCAATTCAAGTAAATTAACATATGAAGAAAAGAAAGGTAATAGACTTGCAATAAGTTTACATAAGTTATTCTCAGAATTAATATCATCGCTATATTTGAACTTTGGAATAGTGTTAATAGATAAAGAATCATCTATAATTGACCTTTCATTATTAACCTTTTTTAAAAGATAAAGCTTTTCATATAAACTGACAATGGCATCGGATTTGTGAATAGTTTGATAAACTAAGGGCATTTTAAGCAAAAAAATATGCAAAAAGTTATTATTGCTGTATGTAGATTTCGAATCAAGATCTCCACAAGCTATTAATCTATTTATAAATTTAATGCAGTCAAATAGCCTTAGTTGGATCAAATACTCAGAGATAGTTGCTAGATTTCTTGATGATATTAGTGAATCTAAATTAAATAGATAGGCCTTTCTAATTAAATATATAAAACAACTTTCAATTATAGATTCTTTTAATCGAACAGTTGGGTGTGAAGGGGAGGTTGAGTTACTAGTGGATTCTAATATGCTTTCTGGATTTTCTTTGGTAATCAATGACCATTTTTTTAATACAGTTGATGCGAACAATAACTTAGAGCTATATCCTAATTTTTGGTTTGTTTTTGTTGAGGTGTCGAAGTAGGGAGTTAATGACCAGAGAATAAAAAATATGATTGATACGTGCAAGCTGTTTTTTGAGTCAAAAACTGTATGATGATTAGAATCTTCGATGTTAAGCGATTCGAAATAATTACAAACAAAGCTAGAAGATTGGTGAAGACTGCTTAAGTTTCCTAAGGACTTTATTAGTGGTGTTAAAAAATCGTAAGAGTCTAAAAACAAATTTATTGTGGAATTCTTGAGAGCAGTATTTCTTAGTTCTAAAGAAATTATCTGGTTCAACATTCTAGAGTTATGATTACAGGATTCGACAATAGAAAAAAATGAATTTCTCTGTTTAGACCAAAGAATAGAGTCCACAAAGGAATCAGGAAAGTCTAGTATTAATGATAAAAGAAATTGGCATAGAGATTCTTTATAAAAAGTCATATGAGTAGAGCTTGAAGCCATTGAAATTTTTTTTGTGATAATACTAACCATCTGCCGTAGAGGAGATCGTGCTTTACATATTTGATTTCTGTACTTTTTAATCATTTTAAAAAGCAGGATATCAGGCCCAATTTCTGTTTTTTCAAACCGATCTAAAATCCATTTAATTAGGCGTGCTTGAACGACAAGCTCAGATAAATACATATCCCAAATCAAATTTAATAAACAATCCCAGTCTTGCTGCCATGACAGTATGTCATCTTTTAGTAATTCCGTACCATTTAGATTTCTATGTATTGCTATAGAACGTGCTTGAGCTAAGTATTTATCTAAGTATTCTAAAACGAAATGAGTCCATTTAATAGTATAACTATCCATCAATTTATTCAAATCGGAGTATGGTAGTAAAATCCTTGTTGCATTATTGTTTTTATAATATAAAAGACGACCAGAATCAGTGGCCCATTTAGATAAAGCTTTTGATAAACCAAATACGCGAATAGCCCACAGAGATCTGTAACTCTCTACTTTGTAACGTATCAAGGCATCCAAAAATGGATCATTTTGAGCTTCTTTTGGTAATTCCTTTAAAAGAAAAAGACTAGACAAATTTGGAACAAGTAAACATTTTACCCATTTATTTAAATTATTTTCTAAGATCTTGTGCTCATTGCTATTTTTTTCTGTTTGATTCGAGTGATTGGTCTTGTTTATTGGGCTTAAAGGGAAGTATATAAAATCATTTATATCGATAGGTTTATCTTGATTGAACAGGCTAGAGTTATTGTTTAATATTGAATGAGCAATTGAAAATCCTTCTTCTAGACGCGATGATGAAGAAGAATCTTGCAGTCTGTCCATTATCATTTTATATGAGGAACCATATTCGTTGTCAACTGACTGATCTTCGGAATAGCCATGTTGTATTCTAAATTTAGTTAGATGATTGGAATTATCATTTTTAAATTCCAAAGGAGTTTTTTTGGACATAATTTGAATATTTCGAAATTAAATGATTAATAGTGAGTTGAACTCTGATGATAGTTCGCATTAGTCGGAAAATAAGTCGTTTTTTGGAAATCGGTCGAATTTTATGATAAGAGCTGGTAATAATTATTGTACGAACCAAAAATCAGGTGTATATTTTGAGGTTTAAATATTTGAATCTTAAGATATACGGATATGTATTATTAGTTGTACAGATTTAAATACCAGCGCTCACATTTTATTGTCAGACAATGAATATTGATAAATTAGTCAATTAATTAGCTGTGGCTATTTTCTTTTTCTCATTATAGTATTTTTCAGCTACCAGATTGTAATTGGTCTATATTAATCTTTAATACCATCGATTATTCGTTTATTGATGACCATTGACCAAGTCTACCAGAACCAATTGTGTTGGAATTAAATACTATGTTTGAGCTTTCATTTATTGGCGAGTTTTGATATATCTAATCGTTAATGTATGGTAATATTATTGGCTTAAATTTAAACTATTGCTATAATTAGCTCTTTCCCGCACGGTATACCATATTTGATTTACCACAAGTAGCCAACAGCCTTCAATAAAAACACCATAATTCCTGGGCCTTAATAATTTTTGGTATACTGTAATTAAACTGCAAATAATAAACGTACTTAAAATCGGCAACGAATCAATAAAAAAAATTTTAAGAGCTTTGGACGAGAAAGGGCTAATTAAGTAGCTTTAATAAATAACTAAACATAAAATGTGATTTTTAAGATGGAATTCGAGTATGTCTGAGCATTTAAAACTGGAAATGGAGGTACATTGGCCTAAATTATCGCGTTTTTATTTTATTCGGAAAAATCAATGATCAATTTATATTCTATATTATTTGACCATGAAAAATCATACCAGAACAGAAAGCTATTTGAGGGAATGTAAAAATAGTCTTAAATTCCTTAATGTAACCAAATCCTCAAATTGGCTAGTTTTTTTGTGCTATAATCAAAAATTTTATATGATTGCGTACAAAAATTTCATATCAATTAAAGAAAAAATAATTTTATTATATTAATATGTAAATAGCCTGGGTATTATTAACTAATTAAATGAATTATAAAGACACACAATAAGGTATTATAGTCTGTTAACATATCTCTAATAATAAAAAGACTGCATAATAAAAATAATTTTCGTTTAATAAACCTTAAAGTATGGTTATTTTATTATGGGCACAGCTAATAAATAAAATTATCGTTTTTATATCTAAAGTGAGCATTGCTATTTTATTTTCTCGTGTGAAAACATGTATGAGTATTAAAATTCAACCAATATAAGAATCACTATTTAAATTTGTCATCATTAATCAATTAAATAGTCTTTATAATTAATATGCTAATTTATAAAATAATTTTTATAGCTAATCCAGGTCCAAAAAAAAAAAATCGTAATACAAGATAATAAATTAAATAATAATTTATTATATGGGACAAAAAACGGATGCATTAATTATAGCAGAATTTTTCATAATGACTAAAAAGTATACTAAATTATTACTTGAATGTTTTTACACATCATAAAATATATTAAATTAGGTAAATTTAAAATTGATAATAGAAATTTGAAATAACATATAATTTAAATATGAATGATAGACACATTTATAATAACTCCATCGAAATAGAATATAAAAAAAAATTGAATTTCAAAATAAAATATTAGTATTGGTAGTAAGTATATAGCATATTTAATACCAATACATACCCTTTAATTTTATTATGGATAAGCTAATAAGACTACTATTTTATCTGAAAAATAAATTTTTATTTTATAGACACTCTCTGATATATTTTTTTCAAAAAAATATGTAGCTTATGATTTCAGTAATGCTCAATAAATTTAAAAATATCATAAATAGCCGTTAACTATATTATCAGTTATTATCTTATGGATAATTTTATAAAATTCTTCTTACCTAAAATTTCAAATAAATAAATTCTTAATAGAAAATACTTACTGGTTTAAATTTTGAAGCCATAAACAGTTTTAATTATATATCATTTTAATATAATTATTTAATACTAGCTAAATAATAAAAATTTGCTTTTCGCTTTCGGATGAAAGAATTGATAAATTTTTATTGCATTAAAAATTAGATAAATGCACAAAATAGAGTAAAATTAAAGAAAAATATTATTTTATTACTTTTTTCTTTATTGATGATTCTAAAAAAAAAAATTAAAAAACTATTTTTGGAATAATTGTGAAAACCGGTAAAAGCAATAGTGTTAAAATTTTTATTTTTGTATCAAAATTAGTAGGATTTAATCCAAAAAAAATTTTTTATTCAAAAAAAACGATTCGGTACATTAGAAGCATTCAAAAACGGTCTTGGTAGGAATATTCAGTAATTTTAGATCAATTTAGAATCAATTTAATTCCAATATACAAATCCAATTCAAAAAAATATAGAATACTTTATTTAAAAAAAATTTCATCGAAGCTGGAATTCATTCAATAAGAAATTACTATGCCAATTCAAAGGGGTGATAATAAAAAGCACACTATGTATAAAAAATGTATTATTTATTTTTGTTTAATTCATGATTTTTCATACTAGATTTTTAACTTGTGGTTATTTTTTAATGATTTTATTTTAGTGATTCTTCAAAAATTTTAAATAATTTTGTACATATTCCTTATTTATTTACATGAGAAATTTTATACGATTGCAAATTCTGAATTAAAATTATAATTATCATATTCGTATTCATATTCACATTTTTTAATAAAATTGTTAACCTCATTAATAATATGTATTTTTTCTATTAAAATACCTAAATTAAATTTTTAATTACATGTACCGCATTAAATAAATATTAATCTATAAAAAAGTATCCATATATTTACTTTATATGTAACTTTTATTTCTTTATAATCAAAAGCTCAATGTTATTTTAATAAACATTGGGTTTGACTGTTGATCCAAATTTTACCATTATTCTTCGGATATAATCAAAATATACTCTAAATTCAAATATTTTGATAACTCTAAAATTAAATTTTTACTTTTTTTAAAATAATTTTTCTTTTATACTTATTTATTTTATATTTTGACCGAATAAATCACAATATACATATCAGAAAATTGGATTTATTAAATTTTAATCCGATACTAATTTAGTAAATCAATCGACTAAAATTTAATAAATATTTTTACATAAAAAAATTATATATATTCTGGTTGATGTAAATATTAATTTATATTTTGCTTAAATAAAAGAAATATCCTTTATGTAAATGAAGATACATTTTTTATTTAAGCTGATAAACTTGATAAAAGTATTGATAATATATTAATAAATACTAAAAATCACTCAATACTAATAGCTAAATATAAAAATTTCCACTACAATGGATTATTCCTTATATATTAATTTCTAATGTTTCATATTCATATCAGATATTATAAGTAATAACTATAGCAATGTCATAAGTCTTAATAATCTTAAAATATTTAACTAATTATGGTATCAAATTCATTTATTAATTATCAATCGTAAAAAAAAAAGTTTATAGTAAAAGAAAATTCTCCTAACATTGAATAGTAAATTTTTTAAATAAATCTAGTCTTAGTTTTACAAGAAATTAGATCAAACAGATAGCTCTTTTTTTAATTATGATTTACCTATCTCAATATTTCTGTATTTATTTTTTATACAAATATCTTTATAATTTTATTGTGTATAATAATCATTTTGTATTAAAGTGGTTTGATTTTAACTTTTATAATAAAAAATAATGAGCCATAAATATTAATATTTTAGTTTTAGTTTTAAAAATGGTTTCTTACTAATATTTATTTTGATATTATCGATAATACATATTTTTATTATTTATATTAAAACGATATTATGATTTCGCCTTATAAATACTATGTTATTAGATTTATTACAGGATTAATATAGATACGTATTAAAATTAGCTATTCCGGTTTAATTTGATATAGAGCTTCTTAAAATAAAATAAAACAAATTCATAAAGTATACTAAACAGTATATTTATTTTATTTAATAGAAATAGATATTATTGTGTAACTTATTACTAAGATGAGTTAATTTCAATTACTTAATTATCTAGCAAGTAAAAAATAATAATTTGAATTATTAATAAAAATTTCGCAAAATAGAATAAAAATCAATCTAAAAAAAGCTATATTTTCATAAAATATTGTATAATTTTTTATTTATGAAGAATTGTATTATTTATAAAAATTATAACCTTAGAAAATATACATCACTTTTTATTTATAATATGTAAAATACCATTATAGGGATAAATTAATATTATATTTAAAAAAAAGTTTTTTAACTAGTGGAAAATATTATTCCATAGTAATATTATATATTTTTTAGTACATTAAATCAATATATATCAATATAAATCACATATGATTATATAAACTAGGAAAATAATCATTATATTATTAAATAGCCATTATTATTTTGAATAAATTTATCTTATCGGTAATTTTCAAACTATGAAAATTCAATTAAATTATTGATACATAATTAATATAGTTAATGTCGCCATATTATATAGAAAAGACAATTTAATTGCATAAAATGTTCATAATATTTTTATTATATATACTTTGGTATCATATTATATATATAAATATATTAAATAGATGAATTTTATCAAATAAAGAAAAATATATTAATTGTTCAGAAATTTTAAATATTATTTTGCTAAAAAATTAATAGTAATTTAATAAATACATTTATTTGTTATTAATTACTTTTATTTTGCTTTTTGTTTGTCCATCGTACTATTTTTAAAACAAAATCTTCTAATGAGCATCAAAATTTAGTAGCCCTAATCAGCAATTTATTTTCAAATTATAGTTAGCCTAGTGTTAGTTGCTATTTTTTATTACTCTGTATCAATTTATTTCATTTTTTAACTTGATATAAAAAATAATTTAAAAACATTGTTTTGCGTGTATTTTACCATAATTCCAGAGTAAAAAATCTTTTTTTAATAATTTTTTCCCTTTTATTGATAGCTACATATTTTTTCAATTTTATATTTTTTTCTCAAATTTATTGGAAATTAAATTCTTGCTTTCTTTAATTTATAATCAATCTGAGCTAAAAATAATTCCTAAATATATAATTTTTTCGTTAGTTCCCAATAAATTTATAGTATAAACTTTTTTTTATTGAAATTAATTGAAAATATTATTTAAAAAAAAATACGTTAAGAAAAATCCGATTTGAGTTACTTTTAAGCTATTACATCCTGACCAACTAGTGTCTCCATAAATAGCGGATTTTATGCCAGATTATTTTCTAGAAAATTATAATTAGGCTTTCTTACTTTTATTTAAATTTATTATATGAGTTTATTTTTTCAATTGAAACTTTGAATGAATCTTATACTCTTCATATATTTAATTCATCTTTATCTATACTTTTTATAACTAGATTAAATCATCTGCGAAAGCAAAGTATTATAAATATTTATTGTATATTGGAATTTAATCAATTATTTCTTTTTTCAGCAATAGTAGGAGTTCTAATATGATATTATAAAAAAATGGAGATAGCTGATCTCTCTATACAAGACCTTATTTTATACTCATTTGCTGTGATGATTTTTCATGTGTTTTTATTCTAGTTTTTGATTTGATATACATCTTGTAAATTCTATTAATAAAATATTTTCCAATTACAAAATTTTCTAATCATTTATATTTATATTCCTAGCCCACTCTATTAAATGCTTTATCTTTGCCAAGTAGTAAAAGGGATTCATTGTTTACTTCATGATTTATTTTTCTATTTTCGAATAATAAAGTTTTAATAAGTATACTATCAAATATAATTCACTTTTTTATTAAATCTGATTGGCTTTAATTAAATTTCCTAATTTTTTGCACCCTATTTGTAAGAAATTTTTGTATATATTTTCTTACAAGTATTCGAATAAGTTACTGGTCTATAATTTTTAAGAATTGACAAGTCCCCTATTTTGTGGAATTAAAACTATTATTGATCCACCACTTATAATATTTCACTGGCTTATTTCTTTGGTTTAATTAAATATTATTAGTAAATCTTTGGATACACACAAGTTAAATTATTTGTAGAATTCATTTATAAGCTCATCAGTCTCTGCTAATATATATTTTGGAGAGTTTACTATTGATTATATTATTTTTAAATATAAAAGCTTTTTATAAACTCAGCTTCTTTCTACGAGAATTTTGTATTATTTTATTAGTTAAAAAAATTGGCTACTCGCACATGTTTTCCCACTTTTAAACAATTATTTATAGAATATATGAAAAATCACTTCTATACCTTTCCTATGGGATAACAAATCACCATATTAGTTATATAATTTGTCACTTTATTTCCATATTCCCTGTGTTTATTTATGATTACTATAATGTCTGTTGTATATTTCATTTTTTCGGGCCAGTTTTCTCTTGAAAGTATAGCTATTCCATCTATTTGTTTTTATTATGTTTTTTTATTAAGTGATATTTAATGATTATAAACAGAGGTTAAATAATTGTTGTTTCTTCCATTTATAAATATTGAATGATACATCATATCGATTCTTTACAAAGATTCTATCTGGTTATTCTTATAATTTATTTTGCATGTTTTGAAAAAAAAAATTAGTAATTTTTTTATTGATATTCGCTCACCAGCTGAATTAAAACTTATATTTAGAGAAAATTCAGTTTAACTATGCTTTTTTTCTCTTTTAATACCTTTAGATTTGATCTCCGGTAATCATTAGATTTATTTTAATTTTTTTCCCTATAGTTATACTAAAGTCTATTAAATTTTTGGCCTGAGAGCTATGTAGGTCCTATTTTTGTGATTATACATTTTTTATAATATCTATATGCACAAAAATATGATCAATTCTGGATTATTTATCTTCAAGAATATTCCTCCTAGGTGTAAATTATTCAATATTTTTTAAATTCTCTCATTAAATCATCCAAATTGAGCAGGGTAATCAATTTATCCATATGTTATTTTTTTATAGTTATTTTTGGATGGGGGCTACCACTTTTATTGTTCTCTACCATGTGCATATCACTAATTACCATTAATTCTTAGTCTTTTTTTTTTTTTTTTTGCCTATAAGTAATAATTAAAAGATTATAATACTGTTTTTTTTGTTTTTAGCTTTGCATAGTAGGTATTAATTAATTAGTCTAAGTTTAATACTTTTTGATATCTTAAATAAGACAATTTTTATTCTACATTCAAAGAAAATATTTTCATCTAATTTCTTGAGGTCAAAATTATTAATTACAGTGATTGTATATTTAGACCAGCAAAGTTTTTCATTACGTTATCTATCCAAAAGGGTATATATTTATATTTTATTATATTTCCTAGAGACAAAATCTGCCTGATTTTCTTTATCTTTTTTAAAAAAGTGAATAGTAGACACTTTTTTTATATTTCATGATATTCCTTTGAAATTAAAAGTTTTTATTTTTAGTTTTTTCATTTTATTGATTTTTTTGGAGGATTTTGATATTTTCTTAGAAATCATTTAAAAATGAATTATATAAATTCCATCTCTAATTCAGTTCAGATTTCTTAATAAAGTCTTTTTTAGTTTTATTTTTAATAACTGCATTACAGTTTCAATTTCGACTACATTTGTATTTTTATTTTGCATATATTTTTTTATTTGATATTCTATATCAATGACTTTGATGATAGCCTTAGTTACAGGTATTAATTTTTATCTTTATGCAAAAGTTGCTTTTTTAATATTTTTTTACAGGATTTTTATTTATTGTATCAAGGGATTTCTTACTTGAATTTTTTGATTTAGGGGAAAATTCTGCAATGAAATTTATACCCAGCCCGCTTACTGGGAATTTTTCTTTGACGAGTTTAAATTGAAGATCATCAATAGACAAGCTTATAATATCGCTTTATATGCGCTCTATGATAATCTATTCTTTTGAAAAACGTTTACATAGCTATATTTTTGGGAAAATTATGTTTCTTTCATCGTAGCCGAAGTTATATTTTCAATTATACCTATATTTTCGCAAGTATTTTTGGTAAAATTTTTGCTGTTCAAGTTCTCTTGAATAATTTTTTTTTTAAAATTCGTATTTATTCAATTCCTAGCATTGGTATTTCAAATGATTGAGTTTTTTTTACAATAAGTGCACGCAGGAGATTCCACATTAAACAGTATTAATATTTTTACCTCTAATATGTTTAAGGAGCTATGTAATTCATTATTTTTATTCGTATTCAGTACTATTTTAGCACTTTCCGATGGTTTGGCACTGATTTTCTTATGTTGTAAAGCTGTGATGACGATGACTTCACCTATCAGCGACAAATATCGGTATAAATTATTAGATACTCCCATTATGCTCAAATCATTATAAAGTGGTACTGGTACGTATTTTTATTCACCCTAATACTCAGTTGTTTCGAGAAAGATTATTTTTTTTGCTTTTTCTAGCTCTTCTTGGGTATTAAATTTTAAGAATAGTAATTTTTTTCTGTGATATATTTCAAAGCATTTTTTGATATCATCAAGCTGGAAAATGATATCTTCTATAATTCTACAATACCCTTGTTAAAATCATAGTTTAAAGGGAGTGCCTCTTTAGCATACTTTTTTTATTGGTTCTTGGCCAGCTATCACTTCTATTAATGATACGGGTTCGTATTTTCTTTTATTTTTGACATTTGTAGCTTGGGTATATTACCCTCGAGTTTACTATATAGGCCCACGCCAGGCTTTTTTTCGCTCATGTATCATTCACTATAATTTCAATTGCGATTTAATTTAAGTTTTATTGTCGTTATTCTGCTTATACAGCTATATTTTCATTTTTAAACTAATTTTTTTTTTAAATCGATTTTATAAGCCAGTTTAAATATAAGTCTTCATAATAAATGGAAAAGAGAAAAGATGAAATTTTTTGATTCGCAGAGCTTAAATACTTTTTAATACTAGTGAAGTAAATTTTTAGTCTTTAAAAATTTTAGCCTACTAAACCACTTAAATCAATAAGCAACCTGAACCATTAATTATTTTATCAAATTGGGTGATTTCGTTAAAGAAATAAGCGAATGATAAAATTAATTTTTATCAATTTTTATGATTATTGGGCAACGAAATTAATTAGTTATTGGCTATATTAAGAAATTTTGTTGAATAAAGAAAATGATATGACATTACTCTTTGTTTGAAATTTAAATTATCAGCTATTCGGTACAATTTAATATGCAATACTTTGATTCGAATTTAATAGTTGACATTTTTTAGAAAATATCAATAAATAAAACTTTAAAAAATAAAGATAAATCAACTTTGCTTCATATTTAACTTTTTACTTTTGATTAATTACACATATTGTCTATTTTTTTTATGAATTCTGCATTCAAAATTAATGGTCTTATAGCAATCAATAAGCCTGTAGGTATTTCGAGTGCAGGCGCTTTAAATTTTTTAAAGAAAGTGTGGTTTCCTAAACGTGAAAACGGAATAGGCTCTCTTGATTTATCTCAGCAAAAAATTCTAGAAGCCAAAAATAAAGAAAAATACACTGGATCTAAATCACAAAAATTACCTTGGAAAGTCGGGCATGGCGGTACTTTGGTACGTTTTTATCATAAATACGTTTTGAACTGTCATAGCTTATATAAATCAATTCTATAATTTTTTTGAAAAAGGATCCCTTCGCCTCTGGTATATTAGGTATACAAATTTATTATAGCTTGTCCTAGATAAAAATTCTAAAAAAAAACTAATACTTAAAGTTATTTCTCCTTTAATTATTAAACTCGTTTTAAAACGTTTGATTTTTATCATGCAGTAGTTGGATTGGGAACAGGGTGTAAATACTTAAATGATTACCTTTCCTGCGTTAAGGTAATCAAAAATCATACAATTCAAAAAAGCTTATTAATAGTTAATTAACGAATTTTCTTCTTTTTTTTGTTAATAGTCATATAAGGCTGGTGCTATTTTAGGATTTTCATCTGATACATTGGATATTGATGGAAAAATAACTGGAAAATCAGAAATTTCTCACATTACTGAGGATGAAATCTCTAACGTTATTCCAAAGTTTAAAGGCGAGCAGATTCAAATTCCTCCAATGTAATTTTTTTTCTTTCATTAATTGGCTTCTGATTTGGTCACGCATTAAGATTCTACAAAAAAAAATATAGAATTTCAGTTTAACTTATTAAAAAATCTTCTTAGATATTCTGCTTTAAAATTAAATGGGAAACCTCTCTACTACTATGCCAGGAGTGGAAAGCCTCTTCCAATAATTGATAAAAAGAGAAGTGTCCATATCCACGACATTGAGTTAGATGATGTCGAGCTAGTACCATCTCAAGGAAGTAACGACACATATGATAATACTGAAATACCAAATTTAGGTAGATTTAATTAAAAAAAATTATATCAATTAATGTGTTTCATGGAAACATTTTGGCGTACTTTATTGTTTTTTTTCTTGAGTGTGTACTAATAGAATATTTTTATTTCAGTAAATATAGGTGATCAAGCTAAGAAAATGGTAGAATTAGATAATAGTTTAGCGAGTTTTAGTAAATTTCATTTTTCTGTCAGTTGCTCATCAGGTACGTATATTAGAACTCTAGCCTCTGACATTTGCTCGGAACTTGGTACACACGGGCTTCTTTATAGTCTAATACGAACTAAGCAAGGACCATTTTCTATTATGGAAAATAGCGTGTTAGAATTATCAGATGCACATAAAACTAAACATGTCTTAGACCTAATAGAATATTCTACATTTGCTCACAACTCTTATTTCTCAAAGAATAGATAATGAAAAAATCCCCTATTTTAAATTAAACCGTGTACCATCTGATATATTATTTATACCTCGAATAAATAATTTTGTATTAATTTTGATAGTAAGCTTCTAAAAAAAAACTTTATCAAGGTTGAAATTTCTTTTTTAGAAACTAGCTTGAGTAGTTTTGGTCATTTTTAGGCAAAAAATATTATTTAACGCTTCTAAACAGCATTTAATAATATATTAATCAATGATGGCACTGTATATGCTAGATAATTTGAGTTTATACTCTGAAAATATGTATCATGGCTTGGGATATGCTTCCATTTTGATTTATTAGATTTATTGCCTTTGAAATTATGAAATTATCTTGTCTCAGTTGTGATATACTTGAAATTGTGCTGATATAAAGTACCGTTTTAATTATTTCATTATGTTAATATTTTGTAAATTTTGTGTTAATGTTATTAATGAGCGGACGAGCAATTAAAACCAACTCAAACCTGAGCGTGCAAAAATACGAGAAAAATTAATCTATCAATATTTAACCTGTTGAAATAATAAAAATTTCAAAAAAATTGATTAGTAGAGGTTGGTTATTAGCTAATTACGATGTATACATTAATAATGGTAGAAGTATCAGAAAAGATTCGAAAATACTTATAGTCATGTTTGCTGGTATTAAGTATTGATTTTATGCCCGCTTGGATTCTTGTTGAAATTTATTTTCAAAATAATTGGAAAAAATCTTCAAACTTACAGAATCATCTAGAAAACAAGATGATATGGAATTTATTGAGTTTTAACTTTTTGGAATAATATGTTTTAATAAATGTTGACGTTGATAGAAAAATATTCCAATGGTAATTCAATTAAATTGTATAAAAGACTAATCTCACCATAAATAAATAATATCAAACTTGGCGATAGGTAGCCAATTTTTAAGCTCTTGATAGATATATTTATTGCGAATATTAGTAGTTTTGCGATTATGATTTATACAAATCGAATAAAATAAGATTTATAGTTAAAGAGGCTAAATGACGAGATACGAAATAATATCAGACAATTTAATAAATTATTCATGAATACTAGGGTACAAATCACGAATTTTTGATATAACTAAGTAGTACTGGTAGCCATTATACTAGCCTCAGCTACTAAAAAAAGTATATAAATTTATCACGACGTTTAGTTTCTTTACAAGTAATCATATTTAATGGATTTACCAATGACCATCGACTGCTTTATTTTATTAGGCAGTATATAGATTAAATAAAAATTACATTCGTATGATAATGGATTTATTCTTTTATTCAATGAAAACTCGGCATTATTGCACACCAGTCTAAGCTATGATTACCAAGATATTTTAATTTAGAATGTGAGTAAATATTTAAAGCATAAGAAACTGGTATGACTAGTTATAATGTTAGTGATATGATGGAATTCAAACTAT
>LSSN01006096.1:0-26947 GCA_001970855.1 Smittium culicis | reverse complement strand
AATGAAATGAAAACATTTCTCTATGATATATATAATTAATTTTAATATATACATTTTGATAATTTTTTTTACAATACATAAAAAACATAGATAATTAATTAGTTTATAATATATGTATATATTTATATTGAATAATAACTATTCATATTTGTGTTTAAAATTCGATGCTGAAATCTGACAAATTTTCAAAAATAATTAACATAAATTGTTCTCGTTTCTCGAGATTTAGACTAATAGCGATTGATAAAAACTTAGGTTTTATAATAAAAATGCAAAAATCATCTATTTAAATAAAATTGTAGTGGAAAGCTGAGTTCGATATATATTTTTAAAAATACGCTATTTATTAATATATGAATATCTAATGTGTGATGGTTATAAAAATAGGCTGATAAATTATTTTTTTTATAAAATTCATTATTTTATATGCTTGTATTTAATTTTTCTTATTAATAAAATAAATATTATTTTTGTATAATGTAAGATGAAAGAATCATAATAAAAATAATCAAATTATGCCCCATTATTCTTATGACATAATTTCTGCTGTTTACGCTTGATGTGATATATATTTTTTGATTGCATAACTTTTATCTAAAATATACATCAAAAAAATTAAATGAAAGCAGCAAATTAAAATAACACTGAATTTAATTCAGATATATGTGATTAAAATAATTTGAAGTTATTTATTTTCTCCTTTTATAGAGACCTGTAGTTCGTAAATTTTATCATTCTCCAGCGGTGATATTTGAAGAAGAAAATCTATCATAATTTAGAAACAGGTTCATTAAAAACCCAATTTAAAAATTTTTTGCTAAATTAATTTCATACACTAATGCATGCAAGACATCTCAGCCAAAAATAATCCTGATAACTCATCAGTATAATATAAAATATATATATGGTTTAAAATACTACAAGTCCATATTTATTAGCACAAATTCACGAGTGAAATATAAAAATCAAATCAATCAAATATTTATTCAATATTTACTCAATATTTACTCAATATTTACGGGTATATTATAAATAAGAATAAGTTTCCATTTATATTTTTATTTCCAAGTTGAATCAAGAATTCATATGCCCTAAAAATAAGTGCTATTATTTTTTAATAGAATTCATAAAAATTAAAATATTAACTTTTGAAATTGTACCATTTTTCTCGGCCTATTTATTATTATTTTTATATAAAAATATTTTATTTTAGTTAAATTTCAAATTAAATGATGAATGTGACTTTTTTTTTCAAAAATTAATGTTTTTAATTGGTGTTAAAAAAGGAAATATTGAAAAAAATTGAAAATTATAATACAAGCTTTTAGTATAATATCAAAAATAAAATAAAGTACAGAATAAAGGAAAGTTCGATAGTATAAATTTAAAAAAATATACACAAGTTAATTATATTTCTGATTTAAAAAATTCGAGTTTCTTTGAAATAAGAGTCAAGAATATTATATTTTAACTAAAATATAAATTGATATTTATCTTTCTTGATGATTATCTATACATTCATTCTATCCAAAAAATATTTAAATGCACTTCAAAATACGAAAAATCACCTGTAATATTTAACGATAAAAATTTAATCTATTATTTTCTTAAAGTTATAATAATATATATGATTGATTTAAATCGATTTATAATCTAAATATACTAATATCATGTACCTGAGATCTTTATTTCTCTATATTTAAATATATTTCAAATCAAATCATCGTAAAATAGTTTTTAATATAGAATTTTTTTTCCAATTCTTTAAATCAATTATTTACTTTATCTCTCATTTATTAAAAAAAAACTTTTTCAAGCTCAACCTTACATTTTATCCTTTAAAATAAATTCGTAAATTAGTATTTCAAATATTTCAACGCTCGTAATTTCTTGAGTTATTTCCAACATATTCCATTAAATTAGATTTTAATTTTTATTGAACTGCTTGACAATTATACTAAAAAAAAATTATTTTAGGTTCTAATGCGCATATTTTAAAGATTATATATCATTCACAAACAAAGATAAAAATATTTTACCGAACCTAAAAAAGTATTTTTTCACTATTTTTATTTTTAATCTTATTTAAATCCAAAAAAATAATTTATATAACTATTTAATTAATGTGATAATACCGAAATTAAAGTAATTTTATTTTATTACTAATTATAAATTTATTAGGAACTAAATTTTTGTTTTTTTAGGCTAAATTTGGAGGGTTTCAAGAAATATATAGGGTTATAATCGATATCCATATTTTTCTCTCTTATGATTCATTTATTAGGAAATTTAGTGTTTTGGAATCATTAAAAATCCAAATTAATAATAAAATGAACTTAATTTTATGTAATTATCACCAAACTATTTTTTCACCTTATACACTGTGAAAATCATTATTTTTATATTATCTCGTTTAATTTTAGATTGGAATAGGAAGTATACAGAATTTTTATACTTGATTTATTTTATCTCTTTTTTTCAGAATTGATAGACATTATATTTAAGCCTTCACTGGTCTGAAAAATCCCAGAATAATTTCAACAAGAGGTTTAATTCTAACAATAATAAGAAATTTTATAATTAAAATATTTAGTTTTTCTTATTGTTAATAATAATGTATATTTAAACCAATTAAAATTAAAATAACTATCTTATGATATGTTTCAATTTCAGAGTTTACGCATATAGTTTTTATTATGTGCTTTTAAATTACTAATTTAAAACACACTTACTAAGATCTCGGCATATTTATCTATTTTAAAAAAGACTATATTATTTATGATTATCCGTGGCATCGTATACACATAGATTAATACCACCTGAATTCTTCGAAATAAAGTCATTAATTATATTATATGTATTGTTATTCGATTTTAATCTGGTATACTTGGTAAATAATAAAAGATGTAAAAATAGTTGCAAAAAATAATAACAAATTTTTCTAAGAGATTTTTAATTTCAAAAATATTCCATAAAATAAATGTTAGCATAAATTAATTTAAATTTTATATAAAGAGTTTTTTTTTATAACAATTTTTCTTTGCTTATTGTATATTGTATAAATAATAAATATAATTGATTTTAATCTATAATATAAATCATTTTTATTTCTAAATAAAAAGCTTTATTTTTAAACAGAAAAAATGATAATTAAATTAACCTTGAATAACAATAAAAATCTCTACGAAATATATCCATATAATTAATAATAATGGAAATATAAATTTCAAAAAATTTTTGAAAATAAATATTCTTTAGAATCTATTATGCTTCTAATTTCAGAAAAACATTTTTTTATTTGCAAAATATTTTGTTAATTGAGATTTTTTCTGAAAAATAACTGTGATTTTTATAATTTTTCTTATCAATACTTATCTTATTTTTGACTTTTCAACTTTTCTAGTTCCAGTTATAAAATAATTGCATTTTTGTTTGAAAAAATTACTGCTGAAAATATTGTAAGAAATTCTATTCTAGAAAAAATTTTGTATGGTTTTATCAGGCTAAAAAATTATTAAGAATGTTAGAAATCTATAATATTCTTCATAGAGCAGATATTTTATATGATTACGGAACAGTGGTTTTGCATCAATTTTTTGCAGAAATTCCAGCTCGATAGTAATATAATCATAACTTTTTAAATACATTTTTTAAAAATGTGAGCCCTCTTTTTATTATGAGAATTTTTTTTCTCGCATCGAAAATATTAAATAAAATATTTTCAAACATATAATCTGATTCTATTTTCATCTTGCTAAATTGGGCCTATATCTATAGGAATCAATCCTACTATTAAAGTTTTTTCATCGTATTTGCGCGTTAATTTTATTAGTAATAATATAGCAGAAGTTCTAAGATAGTATTTCATCAAATTGAGAATAAAATTATTTTATTTTTTGTATTAAAATTATAAAATAATTTATCTTGGCAAATATAACACCTATATTTTATGGGAATATCTGTATGCGTCTTGTAAAAAACGAAAAAAAAAATCTTTAATTAAACCATAATTTTGTTGAAAATTTCAGTTTCTAACTATTAGATAGTTATTATTAGGTTTTTTTTTACTAGATTAATTAACTAAAAAATAAATCGAAACCGTGGAAACCTATATTATAATGCTAGTATATTACGCTTGTACCTAATAATATCTAGTCTTGATTGTACCTGGTATTTAAAAACTCTAAAAAATTTTTCTAATCCTGCTAATAGCAACAAAGTTAATTTTTTTAAATTAAAATATCGTTCTAGTTTATTCCCATGTAGTTTTTAATATATCCAAAAATAATTTATTAATGAATTTTCTGAACAAAAAGTCAAAAAAACGCCATTTCAAAAGTAAAAATTTTATATGAACTAAGCTAATCGGTTTCTTAATACTAAATTATTTTTAATATTTAGGATCAAGTAATATTTTTTTCATATCTGGTCATCATTTCGAAAGATTTTTAATCCTTCTATCCATAAAAACCATTAGAGTATTAGCAAAAATTTTGATAAAAATTTCATTTTTTAGTCAATTATATTAACTTATTGAACTGTATGAATGAAAAAAATATGCTTTCCACTAATTTTATTAATTTTTTTGTATTTATAATTACAGTATTTAGTTATTAATACTACTGATTTATTTTTTAATTTATTTTTAAATCTTCAAAAAATTCTTTCGGTATATTTTTTTACCTAATTGACCATGGTATATGGTAGGTTTTTTTTTTTTCTCTTACTGAATTTTGGGTAGACATAATTTTATAACCATTTATTTTTTCTAAATTTAAAGCGCTTTTGAGAACAATAGTATCATTTTCTATAATAACACATTTAAATTTCGGATAAGCACCAATTTTCTATTAAAATAGTTATAATATCTTTAATATTTGAAAAAAATTAATGATTTTTCTAATATTAAAATTTTTAGATATTTTCTGAGAGTATAATCATACATTATGTGACTAAATTTTATTTTTAATTCAGAGATACTTTTATTTCTTGTTATTTATTGCGAGCTACATAAAATTTATTGAATATCATAAGTTTATAAATAAGCATTTTAAATTGCTACTAACCTGTATCTAATTGTTTTATTTTTTTTGAAAAAATCATCTATAATATTTTATATTTTAAATTTAAAAAGTAAAAATTCCGTACTGGATTCAATATTCAAAGACTAAATAAAATTTTCAATCTTAGATAATATCTTTTAACGCTCACGTAATTAAGTTATAAGGTATCGTTATAATTAAAATAATACGTTATTTTAATTGATAAAATAGAAAAAATCGTTCAATCATCACATTTGAATCTATAAAAAAAATTCCAAGTATCAATTTAAGGATTTATTTCAACTCTTTTATATAATTCAAAATATCTAAAAGCTATTATAAACCCGATAAAAATGATATTAAACTCGCATCATTCGTTATAAAATTTTTTTTACTTCAGCACCTTTAATAATTCTGAGTATCCTTCTAGACTCATTATAAATTTGGGATTTATTCCTGTGTTCTGAATGGCACTAAATTATTTTTTAAGCATAATTTATCCTATCGGCATAAAAAATACCATTTAGATATCATATAGTCGGGACACAAAATCTAATAATCAAAAAATTTCTCGATAATCATAAATTTTCATTTTCTTAATATATTATTTTTGTTAATTGTAACATGTTAGGCATTGTAAATAATGCTAAAAAATAGATACTAATGTTAATTCGTCTTCTTGACCTAAAAAATTTCTTATTATTTTCAATAAATGAATCTTTATACGTGTATTGTGTATATTAAGAAGATAATATTTCCCTGTTTTTTTAAAATTTATTATTAAATTAATAAAAAAATTTAATTTTAAAATGTAAATAAAAGATACTAGTCATATATAATTGTGCCAAAATAGTTCAATTTAAATTTCCTCTACTAGACTTTAACAGTAAAAAATAATGTTTTTCTAAAAATAAGTCAGGTTTTATTGAAATTATAGGGTGTAAATATTAAAAATTATTGTTATGAAAACTCTTAAATCATTTTTTTTCATTTTTAGAGGTGGTTTTTTGAGTTTATTCCAGTATTAAAGGGCTAAAATTGTACTCGAACTATGTGAATATTTCATATATCTAATTTGTGATCTTTTTAAATTTTTAAATGAATTTAAGTTATTTTAAACGTGTTTTGATAGTTATTTTTTGCTAGTTACATATTTTTTATTGAATTTTGGTTTCTAGATTTTTAGCCAGCTACATAAAAATTCTTTGTCCTTGGACAATCGGTATACAAATATTTTTAATTTTCAACCTCATTTTATAAATAAGCTCAATTTTTTCTGTTCTGTTTCTCTGAAAACTAAGAGTTGCCTTTTTATAAATCGATAGTATCTGACCGATATAGTATCCATATATTCTGTGTAATCTTGGATATTATTTTTAGTTTATGTATGAATTTGAATCTAAAATAAAAATAGCTAACTGTTACTTTAAGATCATTATATTTTATCTCTTTGATTGGCTCTTGATGAGGAGGGGGTTTAGAATTATTTCTTTCTTTTATGTTTTTTTTACACATTTTTTTTTGCTTTATTCATAATTTTAATATTTCATTTTGTATGAAAATTCATTCATCATAGTATTTCTCTTTTTTATTACTTTAAAAATGTTAAATTTAGTTTTGGATCTGATGAGCCTGTGATTTAAGATTAAATTATATTTCTTGTTCATACCAATTTCTGCATACGAAAAGAATATTTAGAATTTTTTAAAATTCATAATTTTGTCTTTTAAAAGATTTTTTTATTAACTTTGATTTTAGAAAATTTTTAATAAAATTTATCCATATTTTACCAAAATATATATTTTCCCAGATTTAATAGTTTTTATATTATGCTTGTATTATTTCTAAACATATCGAGTAGGTAGTCCTCATAATTAAAGATTTATTTCATTTTTTTTCCAGAAAATTATTGATAATCAAATAATATAACTTGACTTTTTATCTTTTTCGTTATTATAATTTTTTAATATTCTTATATTTATAGATAGATCCATGTTCTATGAGTTTTCATATATTCCATACACACATTTTTTCTTTGAAAAATTCTTAAATTTTTATAAATTCTAGGAATATAGATCCAATAGCACCACTACTTACATATTTTTTATTGCTTTTTTATATGCTATAAATTACTTATTTATTTTATTTTATCTCATATTTAGATGAATACAACCCAATTTAAAATTTTAATGGTTTTTTTTATCTAATAATAAAAGATGAAATATGTGCCAAATTTTTGATGATATAATACTATTAAAATGTACATTTTACACATAAAATAGCTTTCTTTCTTTTAAGCTATAAAAAATTTTATTATCTTTTTTAATTCGATTTATTGCTTTTAGTGGCCAATATATATTTGATATTTTTGAAATTATTGCACAAAAATATTTCACAGATTTACAGATACTAATTATAAACGTGTTTTCTTATTTTTCTTCGGTTTATAATTTAATTTCTTTCTGAGATTACTCGATATTGATTTTGAAGTTACTTGATTAAAATCAATATAAATAATCTATCGTATACACAATTTGGGAGTATATATCACAAACTATTATCTCTAATGCTTCCTCTTTTGCTGATTTTAAACATTTTTGATTCTATATCATTTTTAAGAAGCAGAGAAATTCACTTTTAATGAGTTAATTCACGATATATACAGGTCAGGTACCTCATTCCCAAAAAAATTGTTTACAAACTCTACGATTACGTAGAAATTCCTCTAAAAAAAGTGATTGCAAGTTCATTTCTTTTATGATGTATTTCATATCATTTCATATTTATAAGAGTTTTTTTTTTTATTTTTATTTTTATTTTTATTTTATTTTATACAGGTTTGCTTTTTATGGGTTATTATTTTAAATATGGTCGTTCATAGGTTCAAATTTTTCTTAATTATTTTTTTTTACCAATCTTATCTCAAAAAAATCTTGATAATTCGTGAAATCTAAAGGTTTTAATTATTATATTACGCTTTTATTTTAAGAAAATTGGGCTATTATGCAACGATTCTATAAAAAATATGGGTTTTAGTCAAGTCCATCTATTCAAAATTCTTTATTTCAAATTCGAGCTCATATAAAAACGAAAATGAGCTCTTAACAGCTGTGCCTTAGATAAATAACTGATTATACGAAATCCACGATTAAAAGGTTATATAATTTTCAAAATAACCATCAATGAGAATCTAAAAGCGATTCTAATACTTAAACTGTCTTTATACTGGGCTTTGTTTATTTACAATAATAAAAGTAAAAATTTCAAGCTAAAAATAAATAACTCGCAAATATAATTTTAGCGATACTAAATATAATTCTTCCACGTAATTTTTAAAGGCCGTAGTCAATTATAAACAGGAGAATTTCGCTCATATTGGACCTGATTAGTCGTAAATTAACGGAAAGTGAGTTTATTCGCGATTTTTTGTCTAAATTAACTAGTTTAATTCATCCATTGTAAAAAAAATTACTTTAAAATTTTTGTATGATGTTTGATTGTTCCGTTTTAGATCCACATTATCATATAGATCTCGCAGTTGAGCATTTAATTCGTTATTATTTATCTATAATAGGGTTTAATTTAGGTTATGGTGATATAACTTTTAGATAAGGATTTTTTTTATTAAATATGCTGTAAAATGTAGGAGTGATATTTTAATATTAATTTAATAGCTTTTTCTGTCCTTAAAAAATTCTAAGACCTTGTAAAAGAGTGGCTATATAAGGACAAATAAAGCGATAATCAAAATAAAGTGCCATCGTAAAGATGTATTTTTAAATGAAAAAAAATTATAATTTTTTGAAAATAAGTATAAGCTACCAAGTGAATCGTGAAACTAATTATTAAAAAAGCAATTTCTTATTAATTTAAATGTCTATTGATGTTAGTCTACGAAGAAATTCTTTATTTAATACGATTCAAGTAAATAGGCAGAGAATAATTAATTTTCAAAGCGAATAATATATCTAAATATAATATATTTTTTAAATTAAAGTTAAAGATAAATTAAAAAATCGAGAAAATTAATACATGACACATTTATCTGAATAAAAAATATATAGTTTCAAAAGCAACTCTCAATAAATCTAAGGCAAAATCAAAAATTATGCTTTATCAATTAGATTTTATATTGGAATATTCTGTTTTAAAATGGAGATGAAGTTATGTTTAAATGAATCTAGGATTTATATCTACCATTGATAGTACATTTATTCATTTTTTTTACAGTTAATGTTTTATTTAATTTGTTTTAGATTATTAATTTTTTTTAAAAAATTCTTAAAATTTTTTCTTATAGCTCAAGGTATACATAATTCACGATCCAAAATTGATTGTGTAGAGATGTATTTTCTGTTTTATTAAACTGATGCTACTTTATCTAGATAAAAAGTCTTACATGATATCGCATATAATAATAATAACAATAATATATAATTATACAGTTGAAATTAGATTGATTTTTTTTTTTTTTTAGCTTAGAGCTTAAATTACAATACTAATTGATATTAGTATTTAAAGCGAGTGTTATTACGATTACTGGCTAGTAAAAAGAAAAACGAGTGAATATACACACGGTTTGGGCAGGTTGGTATTGTAAGTTAGTATTATTAGTGGGAGTGACCAGTGAAAAAGGCGTGTAAAATACTAAATGAGATTTTTTTCGATACTTTTATGTGAGGCATGGCGAATTGAGGATTTGGTAAGCGAGGTAAATTTTTTGATCTCCAATAGTTTATTGGAGATTTTCGGGTAATTTCTGATATTTTGAAATTGACGAGTAAAAATAGCGAAAAACTATAACATGGTAACTCATGTTCTTGGTTGGTATAACGAATTGATGTATAAAATAAGTTGTACTCGTTAAAACAGTCTAACGAATTGATGTATAAAATAAGTTGTACTCATTAAAACAGTATAACAAATTATTACAATATGATCTATACAAAGGATTTGAATATTAGGGGGATGATAAACTGGGGCTAAGCTTATGCTAATGAAATTAATTGTAATGCTGGGATGGAGGCAGTGATGGTTTGAATTCAGATATTGAGGCAATTCAACAGCTGGTGTATGGGCTGTTTGAGAAGGTCAAGTAGTGTAGAGCAGAAGCAACGTTAGCTGGCCAATAGGAGCAGTAGATCTAAGAGCATACATCGATTAATAATAAAATACATTTCCCGCCAATTGTAGATGATAAGATGTATTATGAAATAGGCGCAGGATTGGTAAGAGCAGACTAAAGGCAGAGGATAATGGGTATGGCAAGTTGCGTGAGTAAGCTGCAATTGCGAGTTTTTTTTTTTGATAATTATTAGCTTAGAAGATTATTAAAGCTTCTAAGAGGCTTTCGCTTATAGGAGGATCATTATTCTGGACGAATTTACCATCTTCTACTATGAGTCAATAGCTAATAGGGCATTAGTAAAAGGATAACACAATAAGGAATAAAAGAGCGAATGGAAATTGACAATGTGATTATTTGGACGAATTAGAATGATTAATCGAATAATAGAGTAGTTGTAATTAGGGAATGATAATTGCAATTGTTAGCAGCAAATAGTAATCTAGAAATAAATGGGCCGGATTCTATAATAATGTGGATATTAGATAATATGGGTGAGAATGTACTTAGTCAAAGTGATCGAGGATTATTGGCTAAAAAACAGATTTACAGAATGATGAAAAAGCACAATTTGCCAATAAATGCACTAATTATAAGTGTAAATAGTATAGTGGATAGTAATTGGAAGGGATAATTATGATAGTTTACTACTTTTGCATTCTTGACCAAAATTCCAAAAAATTCAATAGGGGGGGGGGTATAAGCGAAAAGCAAGTTGAGTGTAAGCTTCAATAAAAAAAAAGAAAACTAAAAGTAAGGGCAAGAATCAGTTGCCGATGATTAGAGTCAGATTTGGGCAACGTTTGAAATCGCTTACTAAAATTCCAGCAACGTACATTATCTTTACTTAAAAGACAAGCTTTTCTAGAATTTCAAGTGGGTAAGTGACGGGATTATGTGATGTAGGTACACGATGCATTTGGCTAAATTAAGATATAAAGAGCTAAAAGGAGTAGAGGGCTGTCCGTGTTAATAATGAGAAAGAAGGCGATTCGCTTGTGAAAGCAATCCTCAGCCAAAACTGATGTGCGGTGATGCATGCAGTAAAGAGGTGCCTGGATCCATAGAAAGTTTATTGGTTTTAGAAACGGTATTGATAAAAGCGTAAACCTTTATTAGCGCATCCGTTTAACCCTTTCGCGGGCGTATACTATTTTTGATCTATCAAAATAGCCAACAATATTCGACTAAAATGCTTTAATTTTAGGACTAGAAAAATTATTGGCTTATTTTAAAATAGAAGCAAATAGTAAATTAGCTTATATATTGCTGGCGAATCAATCAATTAATTTTTTTAAAGAGTGTTGGACGATAAAGGGTTAAAGCGATGCCAAAAATAAGCAAAGTGTGGATACGGCGCAGTTTTAGCAATTTAGGGAAATTTAAGGAATGCCATAAGGGATTATGTATTTTTTTCTTGGTATAAGTAAATGCGTTTGTAAAAAAAAAAAAAAATTTTTTTTTATTTTGTCAGCAGGTTAGTAGTTAATGGCTATTGGGCCCTGAGTTCGATTGATGTGGTACAGGCATTTTGCTTTATTGGCCAGCCGCTCATGACATGCTTTATAGATGTCAATCGGCGCTAATTGTTAAACATTCCATTTTTTGACGTCAATATTACCATTCATTTATTCTGCGCAATTTCGTTCGTTTTGGGTGTACGTTTATATCTCGTTTATGCTGCCAGTTATCCTTAGAATAGGCTGCCAATTATCCCGAGCATAGATGGTCGAGTATCCCTAGAATAGGCAGTCGATAATTTGGGCAGTGCGAATGTTATGTCTAGGATAGAAACTATTTCCTCTTTGGCTACACTTATTAGCGTGGTTGATCGCTTTCTTCAGAGTTTAGATATTTTCTGCCATTTTTAGCAGTCTATCTATTTTTATAGTTGATTGTTCGTAAGGTCACTCCTATTTTCTCTTTGTTGTTTTTTTCGACTTTCTTCATTATCAATGTTTGCTTTCTAGTCTACAATATCTGTTGTTTTATCTCCCCTTTACACCTCCCTATAATTATCTACTCTTTACCTCTTCAGCAATATAATCTCTATAGCATTGTTGCCTCTTATATCCTCAGCCTTACTTGAGCTACTATCCCACCACTTCAAAAGCTACCTAAACATTATCTCATTTCGCTTTTTTTCCTTCGTAGTGTTCATAACTCATCAAATATATTCCCTCCCCCCATTCCTTCAATTCCCTTATTGCTAAACAACATTTATTAGGTGGGTAGGCCTTCCTCTCCCCCCAATTCGTTATTAGCAATCGAAACAACATATATAATGTACATAAACAACGATATAAAAGACCCAAAACTATTTAAAAATGCTAGCATGGCAAGAGAATACTTCAAAGCTTCAGAGCGTGCAAACTCCCACAACGTAAATATTTTTTTTCCTTCGCAATAGTAAATACCCTTCATTCTCCCCTTTTCTCTTTTAACTCTTCTTAATTCTCCCCTTTTAGATTTCCCGGTCCAGTAAATTTCCTTCAGTCGATTCCTCCCTCAATAAGCCAGCTGTTAGGTATGTATTTAAATAACTCTCCTATATATTAGCCTTACTTCCTTTCCCTTATAATTCAACATTCTATCTTCCCATCATTTTCACAGCCTAGAATCAATTATTCCCCCTCATAACGATCTTCAAGCCTCTACTTCTCAATCTCAATCCCAAAAAACCCAGCTTGAAAATGCGAATGAAAATATTACTACCATAAATTCTCTAAACCCTGATTCAAATATTATTCCTAATTCATTCACTTCCACTCCTTCAAAGATTGATACAAAAAATCCTCTTTCTATTAAAATTCAAGATACTACAAACCCCTCCTCCCCTCAAGAAAAAATAACAAAGGTTAAGGAGCCTCATAAAATTTCTTCTAAATTCTCTTATAACGCTTTCGAAAAAAAAACCCCTTCTAGATCTCAGCTAATGCCCATAGCTTCTGTTGACTCTACAATACCCCCTACAAGATCTTCCTCTGCTACCTCTATTCCTAGAAAATCTTCTGCTGAATTTAAACGCCCCTCTTCAAATAACGTTGGCCTAGGGATTTCTGTCTCTAAAAATAAAACTCCCTCAATTCCTACAATTCCCACAATTCCCTCAAAACCCCCTTCTAATAATCGTTCTTTTACCCCTCCCTCCAGAAACAGATCCGCTATCTTAAGACATAAAATTAGTCTCCCAAATTCTAAAGAATCAATGTTAAATGACATAAATACAAAAAGTACCTCACAAATCAAAAATACCCCATTCTCTACATCATCAAATAAACCTATTGTTACCAAAAAAATGACTGCTCCTAAAAAATCTATTACCCCTTCTCAGCAGATTTCAAATACAAGTAATCTTACAAACCCTTCAAAACCCAGGTTTTTTAAAAGTAGCGCTAAAGTTGTAAATCCCCCTCTCAAATCAAACTTTAAAAAGCCTGTAGAAAATCCCCTAAATATTTCATCTTCCTCCCCTAAAATTAGTGATACAAAAACTGTAAGCAGAATTTATAGACCCACTCGTTCCACATCTGCGCTGTCTAACCTTGGAAATGCATCTACCGCTGCTCCTACGACAGCAAAACAAAATAACTACTCAAAAAGTAATAGATCTTTACCTGGATCTAGAGTTGGATCTACTTCTACAAGCTCTATCGAAAAAACCCCTAGACCTAGCAACAATTCTACTAGACTTGCCCCTTTAAGTGGCAGACTTATTGAGCTTTCAAAATCTAGACCCCATAAACTTGCCGTCACCCAAAAGCACAGGGAAGAGATTTCAAAGTTAGCTGAAAAAAAAATACCAAGTATCCTGACTCCAACAAATCAGGCTATAAAACAGACTAGATCTAAACTAACTCCCACTTTATCAAGGCAAACTCCAGAACCAAAAAAACCGATCCCTAATTTTTATAACACTAGCCCATCTTCACAAATCGATTCTTCTCCAAGCACTAATACCATTTCTCAAGTAGAACAAATAAAGAAACCCGAGTCTTTATCAACTCCAGAACTCGCGAAAAATACTAATCCCCCTACCGACTCGCTAGAAAAAAATCTTGTATCTATGAGTGCCAAGCAACACTATTCCCATTTGAAAAAATCTGATAACGCTGCTATCAATGAAATTGCCCCTGATATATTAAATGATAATACATCCAAACATAACAAAGCTTTGAATCCAGATGTTCAACCCAGCCTTTCTTACGAACGTAATCAAAACCTTGACCCTTTACCCCTAATTATTCCTGTATCTGTATCATCACCTATATCCGACTCTAATTTAGGTACCAAATCTAATACACTTTCAGGAACTAGCTCTGATACAAATAATATCGCCAAATTCGAAATTCTTTCCTCAACAAACTCTCGGTCTGAAGCTCAATCAGTCGATGTCAAAAAAAATCCCACTAGTGGATCTGATGATGAGCCTATTTTCTATAGCCCTGATTCACAATCTTTGGAATCAACTGGACACAAAGATGAACTATCTCGCCATAATCCCTATTACATCATTTATAACCTAGAAAATAACCCACTTCCCATTGAGACAATCGCAATTAACAAATCTACTTCCCTAAAATCTGAATCATCTCTAGTTAACAGATATTCAAGACAACTTTCAAAAAGCGTTTCCCAGCCCTCAAGGCTTGATTTTAATCACAAAATCCAAAATCCTAATAATAATAAATTCTCTCACATTAAAAATCGTTCTATGAACCTTCTTAGTGAAAAATGCTTTGAAAGACCTAGTCCTGCCACTTTTTCTCACTTGCCTAATACCAAAATTGACGTTTCATTGATAAAATCAAAAAATAGCCCACTCAAGTATAGTCACAAATCTGTTATTTATGACACAATCCATGAAGATTTTTATGGCTTGAATAACCGCCCAATAACTAATTTTGATTCTTTCAGCTCAAGCACAAACGTAAATAGCCATACATTTAATCCTAAAGCTACCACCACTGTTTCTATTTCTTCAAAAGAATCTAGGGAGAAGTTATGCACTAATTATGAACACTCAGTACCCAACATGTTTGATTCTGCAACTTTAGATTTTAACTACAAAAACGTTGGCCCTATTAATGTCAGTCATAAGAATAAATTCTCCAAGGGGCTAAATGATAAACAAAATTTACCTACAGCTATCCCAATTACTAGGCTTAGATCCAGTCAAAGTTTTACAAAGCAATCTATTGCTAGCTCTATTTCAGACCAATATACAAATTCCGCTCCCAACCATTGCCAATCTAAGTATAGCGAAATAATTATTTCCAAGAAAGCAGATTTGTCTAACTCAAATATCACTAGTATTAGTACTGACATAAACCTCCTCCCAAAAATGAGTCAAAGACCTAAATCTGGAAGCGAAGGTTTACCATCTAGTATCCCAACTTTTGGAAACCCTATAGGCTCATCCGCTTTTAATATAAACAATAATTACGCCGATGACGTTGAACACGAGCAAAGTAAAATTAAAAAGGAGTCACATGATGTAAAAAGGATAGCACGTGTTTACAAACCATTCTCAACAAATAAAAATGGTTATCCTGATTATGAAATTTATTTAAGAAATAATCTCAACAACGAAAATTTCGAGGGAAATAGAATTTCAGCTGCTGACACTGAAATCAGTTTCATTGATAGTTCCATAACTCTGAGTCTTGATAGACTTGAGCACTTGGCAAATTGTTCTGATAAATCTTTCTATAATTATTATTCTAAAGGGAATGCCGAAAGCCCAGAAGTACCATTAGACAATAAATCTACGCTAGTGATAGATGATTCATCAAGAATTAATGATTTTATCAGCTACGGAACCAAAATTTCTTCAGCTGATTCTGACAGATACAGCCCTACTTTCTTTAAGCAGAAAATTTTAGCTGATGATGAATCAGGGTTTTCTTATTACCCATATAGCCAATCAAACTACCTTGATGGTACAGATGACCTAAAATTCACAGAGTTTTCTAAAAGTTTTAGTAAAAGCTCAACAGGAAAAGTGTCTAATCATAGCAAACTATCCTTGAACAGTAACATATTCTCAAAAGACTCGCTAGATATAAACTCTGGTATATCTGTTAAAAATCTAACTGAACGCTTTTATGAATCAACTGCAAACCCTATCGAATTTCTTTCTGAAAAGTTAATAGAAAGCCAAAAAGCTTTGGAAAGCTCAAGAGGTAGTGTCCTAAAAGAAATTTCAGAGTCTGAATCTACTTACCTTTCGGATTTGTATATATTGAAAGAACTTTTTTATGACCCTGAATACAGTGATCCTGGCAGCAAAGTCTCAGGTTTTAACGAATCAGACAAAATTGTTGTTTTCAGCAACCTTAATGACGTTATTTCATTAACTGAAAAGGTTGTATTTCTGATAGCTTCCGTTCTTAAAAATGAAACAGACTCTATTAACAGTCATCTAGATTTCCCGGCCGTTTTTCTTGAAATCGCGAGCGAAATAGAGAGCGTGTACTCTACATACTGTCTAAGCTTTGAAAAAGCACTGAACAGGCTTACTGAAATTCTAATAGACTCTAGTGCAAGACTAAGCAACGAAAATAATTCTAAGCCTTTATCCAACAAAAATTCTCATAGTGGAATTTTGAATTATTCAGAAAAAAAAATATCTATGGAATTTAAAAAGAGCCTCAGTAGAGGAAAAAAGAAGTCTTTAAAGCTCAGAAATCATTTTGCAAGTTCTTCAAACATTACTGCAATTCTTTCTCCTGAAACAATTGAGTATACAAAGTCTGTATCTGAATTTTTGAATTCTCAGCAAAAGCTTTTGACCGGTAAAACTAGTAGCTGGGATTTAAGATCTTTACTTATTAAGCCTGTTCAGCGCGTTCTAAAGTACCATTTACTTCTGGCTCGTCTTGCTGAGCTCACTACCGAGAAAAGCAATAAACGCTACCATCTGGCTGCAAATATGTATACTAGCGTTGCAGAAAACGTAAATAAAGCTGGTCAAGATCCAAAATCCCCAGCTTTTTCTAAAAGTAGTGAAAGTCCAACAGCATCCAAGACTAAATTCAGCTCTTCAAGCACAGAATTAAAACCTATTAGCAGCTTTATTTCTTTAAATCACACTGCCAAAGATAGCGGAGCTTTGAACTATTCAAAAAAGTTGGAGGAGTTTGGTAAGCTCTCTCATGAAAATCATGAACTAAAGGAGCTAATATTATCTCTGAATTCTTGGCAAGATACCTTGGGAAAAATATTAAAAAATATTCATGATTGGGAAGACTCATTTCGAGCTTCAATGCTTCAATTGAATTCAATTTCGAATATATTCTCAGAGTTCTTTTCATCAAACATAGACAGAGGATCTACTCATGTCAAATACAATACCCTAGCTTCTTCATTTAGTTCACCATTAAGCAATCTTGAAAACATTTCTGACTACAACCTACAAAACTATTCATTTGCACCAAATGAACCCATAAACGATTGGTATGAATTCTTTATTAGTCAAGTATGCGTTTACAACTGCTACACATTAGAGATATCCGAAACCGTTTTTGTTAAATCTGTGCATCAAAACCTAAAAAAGAAAGCATATATACCTCTACTGCAATTGATTAAGCTGTGTCAGCCGTTCCAAAGAATATCTAATAGAGTGCTCACCTGCTTAGGCTCAAGTAGCCCAGTATACGGTATAAATGAAATTATTCCTGGCTGCCAGCTGTCTTTAAAAGACTCGCTGAATCTTTTACTAAGAGAAGTCCCACAGCTCTTGTGCCTGCAGAGAGAAGCGGTCGATTATATACAACTTTCTATAAAGAAGATTCAGTTCGAGTTTTTTAAAGACTCGGTCAATCTGTTTTCAAATGAGTTAAAGTACCCAAAAGATGGGAGTATTTTAGACAGATTCAGTAGCAACAATAACTCCATTTATAGCCTAGTTCAAAATTTAGATAAATTTAAAATTGAAGATACAAATAACTTTATAAAAATTAGAGACCAGTATGAAGAATCGCTGGATACGCCACTCGAAAAGAGGAGGAATGATAGCTTGTTTAATATATTTGAAAATAATAGCCAAGCGAAATCACTGAGCGATCAAGGAGATGATGGGTTAATAGACGATTTAAACCCGTCTGCAAACGAAACTATAATTTATCTAAACAGCATTTCGGATGTTTTTCATAATATAGTGTATAATATTATACCAGCGAACGATTCATATTTAACTGAAATAAACAGCTTTATCAAACTCAGCAGTGACAAGACAAAAGTATCTTCATTGCTTAGCAAACCATCTTCAATTGCAAATAAAATCTCACGAGTAACTAATTTGCTGTCAGGAAATAGTAAAAAACAAAAGACACCAAAACCAAAACCAAAGCTAAGACTGTCAAGCAAAAGCTCAGATTTGTCATCGATTAATTTTGATTACTTACCAACTGTAAAAAAAGAAGCAAATTCTAGCTCATCTTTCATATCTAATGTTGAAGAACGGTCAAAAACCTTTTCTAACGACTTTACTATCAAATCCGGAGAAGGATCTAAAATCAGAAACTCTATTTTTAGCTTTCCTATTTTTGACCTAGCGGATATATACTCAGCCTCAGCTGCTGATAACCACATAGTCAGTAGCCCAACCACCGCGATCCCAAAACCAGCAAGAGAAACCAGTAGTGATTACTACTTTGTTAAAAAGCATACTAAGCAAGAATCTATGCATAAGTCTATAAAATCTAAATCGGGACTGGTGCTTGATGATAGGAACTTGTCTGCGTCTGAGTTTTTGAAATTTAGCCTAAGCCACGGCGAAGTGTTCGAAGCACAAAATGGGTACGTTTCATTAGCAAGCAAGGCGGATCAAGAAAAATCAGCGTTCTACTCTCAGGAGACTTACAAGGCAGAATCGATCAAATCTCGGACAAATGGGATTATCAACAGAAGCTTTTCAATTTCGTCTAATGTATCAGCAAATGAGAGTAGCAGCAACTTGAAGAGTATAAATTCTGAGTATGAAAATTCAGATGGTAAGGAGGGTGTTAATGACCATACTTTTGTGAAAACGGCAAAACTGGTTAAGATATCGCGGCAACTTTCAAAATCAGTATTTAAAACACCAAGCGGAGTCTAATCTTAATTGTAAATACTTGTAGCATTCTGCAAGCATAAACATAATAGGTGTATTTGATGTTTGTTTTTTGTTTTAATGAGTATAAGAATGTTTATATTACCTTAAATAGATATTATTCTCTCCCAGTTGGCATATAGATTTTCCAGTTTTTTTTTTTATATTTTAAATAACTAGTTGCTTAGTCTAACTATGTATTATTTCGGTATAGTTGAATTCTAAAATATACAAATTAATTATATCGACTGTAAGTTCATTAGATATTGTGATGCTTAATTTTTTTTATAAATATAGAGTAATAAATGAAAGTGAAATGAGATTTTTGACTGGATAGTTTATTTTTCTGGCAATTAATGAATTGTCCAGTGTAATGGCTAATATGGTGCAGGTATAATTATTATTGCAACTTTAGAAAAAAGTTATTACTGGGAGTAAAAGTTGGGTATGGTACTTTTTTTTATTGGGTGCTGATTAAAATTTGTATTTATTCCAATTGGCGCAAACGTTATTAAAATTTACATTTATTGCTCTTCTTTGCCATTAAAAAAAAAGTAAAAATTAATTGCGAGGATTGAAATTAACAAAGCGCCAAGATAAAAGAAAGTTTATATAAATTTTCTCGTTCAGTAACAGAGCAAAGAAAACTATACAGAAGAGATGAGCGGAGAGAAACGACCAAATCGAGAAATCAGCGTGCAGGGAATTTTCACGAGCGATGCGTTTGTAGCGCACAAGGACAGGTACAACCGGACGATGCTGCCGCGACGGTTCGGGGATGTGAAGTGGGCGAGCGTGATATTGGTGGACACGATCGCGGTGGCGTTCCTGCAGAGCTTTTTCATGAAGCTGTCAAAAGAGCTCGTTGCGCGGTGGCGCGCGGGCCGCGGGTTCGTCGGCGTGTACAGGAAATTTTCTGGGCTGAAATGAATGGGTATCCTCACGCAGCAACCTTATTATTATTTTTTTTATATACAGTTTATATGCGGATACGTGTTTTTTGTTTATTTTTATTTTTATGATTATGTATGGAGTTTACGGCCTATATGACCACCTGCTCTGCCCCCGCCCTCTTTTTTTTTTTTAATGATGAGTTGCCATGTCCATAATCATATAGGGCACTTTGATTTTGTGTGCTTTTGGCTGAACAATGAATTTGGATGGGGATAGTAATTGGTCCTAAATTGGAATATCGAACCTTTATAGCCTCATTTTTTTTATTAGTATAATAGTGTTTTTTTTTTTTAAATATAAAACTTTTATTATAAAGCCTGTATTAATTTGTTAAATCATACGCTTAGTTTTTTTTATGATAATTTGGATTGTTAATAAGCCCCCCATTTAGACTTGGAGAGAAGTGGGTTGATACTTAGAAATTACGTATTAAGTTAGGCTCTTAAGTAGGCGTACATATTTTAAAAACAGATAAATTACATGGAGGTAAAGAATGCTATACATAAATCGTGCCAAAAGTGAAATTTACTGAATTCAATTATACCCAATTCCACAACTGAATAAGTATTAGCAGAAACTGTTTGGCGCTTAACATACATGCATTATGGCAGGTATATCTCTAATAAGGCGAAGAAAAGGAATTGATCTCTATCAAATATTTTTGAGTTGCGCTAATATTTTGAAGCTTGATTTGCGTTGAGCGCAAGAAAAATTATATATTTAGGCGCGCTTTTATTGCCTGCAAGTTATGCTCAGCCTTTGATAATAACAGTCAGTTTTAGTCGCCATTTATTCCACATTTATTAATCAGCTTCACGCTTGCACTTAATGCTACCATAAATATTTTCGCTCATTGGCTAAGACTCAGTTAAAGGCATCATATTGGATAATTATTATCGAATGATGTCATTATTATTTTTCTTGCATCCAGTAATTGGGTGGCGAGACTCCTTTCATTCTGTTTTAGCTGATATGTTGATGAATGAATTAGCCAATAGATGTGAGGTATTGGTGGTTGTATGCTAATACTGTTGGCAGAATAAAAAAGCAGAAAAACAACGGCATGGTTTTTTTTTTTGCTCATAGATATAATAAAGCGTGTATCTACACAGAGTAAATTTGGAAAACAGCCACAGAAAAGCGGGGTTTTTGAGTTGTGGAAATATGCAGATATAATTGCCTGTTCACCTCCGCATCCCGTATTATAAATTAATTGGCAGTTGTGGTTATGAGTGCCCTTCATTCTAACAAATGGCGTTCTGCTTAATAATTTACTGCAAAACTTAATACGCATAAACCCACATTTAAGTTTTTTTGAAATAATTATTCTTCCAAACTTACTTTCTTAAAGTCCCAATCTCATTTACTAGACACAGAATATCCACCTTTATTCAACTTTATTACATTAAACCTGACTTTCTTATTTGATATATTCTCTATCACTTACTTATCCTGTATATCTTGAAAACCGATTTACTTGTCCTCTAATCGATCTTCTCTAACAATATATCAAACCAGCAGCCGTTTACACTGAAAATATCACTCTTTATCTTTTCAGCAAAAATTCAAAAAAAAATAAACAACTTTTACAAATAGACCAAAAAAATCTTACTTTATATCCTTCTCAGAATGGGTAACCCTAACTATTTTTCTTTCTTTTATACCTTTTTGTTATCTATATTTTATTTTCTCATAATTCCTTTTATTAATACATCATAGGCCAAATCTTTTCATCTTTGTTTCATAGCCTTTGGGGCGATCAAGAAGTCCGAATTCTAATCCTTGGCTTGGATGGCGCCGGAAAAACTACCATATTATATCGTCTGCAGGTAAGCCTGATTTTATATTCAAAATTTATATCCTTTTCTCACAACCTTCCTCAACCCCTCCCTACTTTATTTTTTACTAGATGGGCGATGTTGTTTCCACTATCCCAAGTAACTTTTATTTTTTTTAATTACTAACCCTAGTTTCATATTCACCCTCCCCCTTTACCCACCTCATTCTTTTATTTTAAAATTTATTCTTATTTACCACTTTTAAATTAGCTATCGGATTCAACGTCGAAACTGTAACCTATAAAAATATTAAATTCCAAGGTACTTTTATATTCTTTGATTTGCTTTCATTTAATTTTATATCGTCTTTATTTCCTTTTATTTAAAATCTTTCCTACTTACATTTTATTTTATCTAGTTTGGGATCTCGGAGGTATGCTTCTATTCTATCACATTTTATTCTTGCTAATTTTCCCCCCATTCACCCCCAATTCTTTAACATATTCATAACTGTCTTTTAATCCCTTCCCCCCTTTTTTTTATAACTAAGGCCAAACTAGTATTAGGTACTTGCCCGCTATTATCTTATTCCATTCTATAAAAAATAATCAAAACCATTTTTCAATTTTATTATTTTTAATTATTCAATAGACCTTATTGGAGGTGTTACTACGCAAACACCGACGCTATTATATACGTAGTAGACAGCGCTGACAGAGATCGTATTGGTATATGTCGCGATGAACTTGTTTCAATGCTAGAAGAAGACGAGTTAAGAAATTCCGTTCTGCTTGTTTTTGCTAATAAACAAGACATAGAAGGCGCCATGACCGCCGCTGAGATTTCTACTTCCTTAGGCTTAACTAGACTAAAAAATAGGCAATGGGCTATTTATAGAACAAGTGCAACCAAAGGCGAAGGTTTACACGATGGTCTTGACTGGTAATAACCCTCTATTTTTTTTTTTTTTTTTTGATGTTTACCTTTCACTATTACTATTACTATTTCTTTTTTCATTCTTTTATATCTAAATTATACTTTTTACTTTAATCACTTTATAGGCTTGTCGGCTCAATCAAAGGAGGAAAATAATTATTGATCTTCGCATATCCCTTTTTTTTAGCGGTTAAAAGATTTAACCAAGGTTTATCTTTTCTTTTCAAAAAAAAAAAATTAGTAATGAAATTAGCGAGATAAAATCTCTCCTATTGAATTAGTCTTATCTTTACTCTCTTTAGTTCGTTTCTTTTTAATTAGATTTTTTTTTAGCTTTCTATTTTGACTCTCCTCTTCATAAAATTTTTTTTATAAATCACTGCTCCTTTTGTTTTTTACTCGTATTATACTCTTATTTTTTGCTAGCTTCTGCTTCTATAACTTTTAATAAAGTTAAATTTCTTCTTTTTCAGCTAATTTAATCTAAGATAAATTCTTTTTTTACCGTTTTATAAAGTACATTTATAATAAATGATGAATTTGTTGCTTTAACTTGTACTATTTGAAATTATCATTTGGCAATTATAATCGAGCGTTTTTATCTCTACTTTCAGTACATATGTTATTATCAAGTATTGGTTTAATAATCTCGAGTGTTATTTTCTTTTGTTTACAAAGTCTTTACTTTTAACAAAAATGCTTCCCTAAGAAATTATTCTCCGAATCTTTTTGGAACAGTGCTCAATGGACTAATAAAAGTTATCCTCAGCGGGGTTGGAGCGATAGAGAGAAAGATTGTCGATTGAAAATTTTTTTAATAGTGTTTTGATAACTTTTTAAGCATTTTCCATAAATTTTGTAATTTATATTTAATAAACCCAGACATAATAAAAAAAATATCCACAGAAAAGAAAAGATATTAAATTATTGAACGTGTAATTATAAAAGTTTCAATTTTTATAAAAATCTCTTTCTTTTGTACATTTTGTGTCAATAAACATTTATATCTAATATCAAATAATTCCCAAATATAACCTTTTTTGAGATCAAATAAAAACCGAATTTACTTTGAAAAAAAAATTAAGAATATACAGTTTTGTTTAATATAATGTTTATGTATAGATAGTATTTAATGCGCCCACTCTCTGTATATGTAATATACTCACTTGGCCTACTTTGCTAATATATTTGTTACAGGGATTTGAATTTTTTAATCTGCATTTTTAACCGTTTTTAAATATTTATCATATATCCATTGTTCAGGTTTTTAACTATATGAAATAAATGCTTTCATTTTTTACCAGTTAAGCGAATATGAATACAGAAGCGATATGTTCTAATCTGAATGAGGGGTGAGTGTTCCTTATGCAACGGATTAAAAGACAAGTACGATTTAAATGCGCACAAAAGCTGAATCAATTATTCAATTTTTTTTTAATTGATATAAAAACTCGTTATCTTTAAAAAAAAAAAAAATCGCATCACGTATAAAAATGTTTTGCTTTATCGTCATGTCATATCGATTTTCAAGTGTAAAATAATAAAAAAAAAAACATCTATAAATCAAGGGTTTCTAGTTTTTGAAAAAAACGGTACAATTAGTGAGACAAAGCTAGTTTCTCAATTTAATCCTTCTATCGGGCAGTAGACTATTTTTGATCTACCAAATATAACAAATTGTATTCAACTAATTTAGTATAACTCCGAGTCCTTAAGAAATATTGTTATATTGTAAAATAACAGAAAAACATAGAACAGCTTTTAAATAATAAACGAACCATTAAATTCAGTATATTAAAGAACGTTGAACGGGAAGGGGTTAAAGCTATATATACTGAAATTATATTTAAACCATCAACTTTCTTTTAACAGGTTCTAATTTTCAGGATAAAATAAAGCATTCAATAATTTATTAACACCTTTTAATCATTACGAGCATTGATATATAGCTTTTTTTAATATTATTATGCTAGAGTAATAGAGTCTCGTCATATTAAAATATCTACTTTTTTAAGAAATAATTCATCAAAAAAGTTAAAGATCGTTTAGTCAGGCAATTAACAAAAAGCAAGTTAGGATATAACTAAAATAGCAAGGATTAATCCATTAAAAATAATTTTATTCGTAAATCATCAAACCCTTGAAATTAATGTAGATATAACAAAATAGTAAATAGTCTATTAACCCGTTCCCGGGCGGTAGATTATTTTTAAATCATTAGATATAGCCAACTGTGGTCAAATAAAACACTATAATTCCGAGATTTTAAACAATACTGGCATATTGTAAAATATTAGAGAATAATAAAATTGCTTATAAATCTTAAACGAATAATAATATAGTTTTTTTTTTAAATAGTGTTGGACACTAAAGAGTTATGTCGTCAAGTAACCAAAAATAGCTGAATATTTTATTCTGACTCCGTGAATAGGGTCAGATTTCAATTTTTTTTTTTGATTACTTGTCATTATTTTCTCATAACCCTTTCTTGTCCAACACTCTTAAATAATCCGAATTTATTGATTCGTATATGACATACGTAGATCAATTATTTGCTGTATTTCAACAAAAAAACAGTATTTCTCAAAGCATCAGTATTAAACTGTTTATAATAAATTCAGTTAACTATATTTTTTAGATCAAAAATAGTCTGCCGCCCGCCAAAGGGATAACATTTTCCGGTGCCAACTCTATTAAGCTTTTTTAAAAATCATAATTGGATAAGTAAATTATAAATAATTTATTATTGAACGCAACAAAATTCGTAACCAATAGATAAGTATTATTCATAAATTGATTTATCTTTATGTAATATAGTTAGATGATTTTGGTAGTTCAAAAAAAGTCAACCGCCCGAGAAAGGGTTAAAAGTAGGTAAAAACAACTTTGAACCCTTTCTCGGGTGGATTCCTGTTTTTGATCTGCAAAATATATTCAACTAAATTCAAAAAAAAAAAGCTTTAATCTTGAGGCTCAGAAAATCATTATTTTATCAAATAATATCAGAAATTAATAAAATTTCTTTATCAGCGGCTGCATCATTCCCACTTATGTTTAGGAGCGAGTTTTTTATTAACCATGTTAGACGTGGACTCTGACTAAGGGCCTCAATGTTATCAACGAATTCGTTTTTTTTGTAACGAGCTTAGTTCCACGAATCTTGTGACTGCAGCAATCCAGCCTAATTGAAGCAATGCCTCGGTGGATCTTTCGGTTGTTAGATTGATTCCGTTTTCCTTTAGTTATTCAACTTATTAGACTTTTAACCCTTTCCCGGGCGGTAGACTATTTTTGACCCACCAGATACAGCCAACAGTGTTCAATTAAAACACTTTAATTCCAAGGATCATATAGCTATTGGTATATTATAATAAATAAGCAAATAATAAACTTGCTTATAAATCATAAACGAATCAATAAATTGATATTTTTAAAGAGTGTTGGACGGGAAAGGGTTAAAGAGATATAATTGTTTTAGGGTATATAATTTTTTTATGCATCATAGCAAATTTACTATTTTTTATTTTTTTTATACCCATAGTTTCTAATTTGATGTGCCAATAATATTTCATAATTATTAACCCTTTTCCGTCGAGCGCGCTTATAGCAAACGAATTTATTTATTCGCTTATGATTTATAAGTATAAATATTATTTGCTGTTTTTATTCAATAAGCCAATTGTTCATAAGGTCAGGGAATTAAGTAATTTTAGTAATATCTAATTTTCTAAATTTGATTGATCAAAACTAGCCTACCACCTGTGAAAGGCCTAAAGCTGAGCGAAAAATAAAATAATAGTGAAGAATTTCCTCGCATTGTAAAAAATTTATAGTTTACAGCTGCTAATTCCTATTTAACCCTTTCACGTCATACGCTCTTTGAAAAATTCAATTTATCGATTCGTTAATGGTTAAATAATGAAATTTACTATTTGCTGTCATTTTACAATATAGCAATACTTCTTATAGCCTCGGAATTAAAGTATTTTAATTGAATGCTGTTGGCTATATTTTGCAG
>LSSN01006095.1:0-39182 GCA_001970855.1 Smittium culicis | reverse complement strand
AAAATAAGGTAAAAATAATGAAAGTATTGGACAGCAAATAGTTATGCTTAAGAATTAGTATATAGGCAACCTATTTTTCGTATGTCTATTGCGGTAATCAAAACAGATTGAAATTTTTTTATTAATAAAAAAAAACTTTTATCTTCGAGATCGACATTAATTATACTATTTTTTGAAATTATTAAAAGATAATCATTAGTTATTCACACTAGAGTAGTTGAGTTCTAGAATACAAAAAAAAAAAAAAAGCTACAAACTTGGGTTTAAAAGAAATGTGGATAGTGTATTGCGTCATACTATGGATTTTTTATGCGTTAGTGTAACTCTAAAAATGTACTTATAGATTCTGGAAGATCTAGTATATTGAAATAAAAGCCTTTTTTTATGATATTTAATATGCCTGTATTTAGAAAACCGATTGTATTATTGCTTGAATTTTTTTCTTTTTTGTTAGGGAAAAGTGCGGTGAGTTTTTTTACTTGTCTTGCATACTACTTGAATATATATTTATCAGAAAATGATATTAAAAATGAAAATTTTGACCAATTAGGAGTAACTATTGTGATTTAACAAATAAAAAAATTATATGAGCTTTATTCAGTAATAGGTTGTATTAATTAATTAGGAAGTTTGATTTGTGTACAAAGTAGTTATATTAAATCATTTAAGGATAATTAGAAAAACTAGAAACGCACTTTTTTTTTTCCAAATGTAGTGAATGGTATAATATATATGGGTTAAGATTTTCAGGATTACAGATGGGATTTCGGAGCGGGATACGAGAAGGATAGTATAGGTGGGATTTAGTTACTTAGCTCCGAGAAATAGCCCCCAAATATATGTCTGGAAATAGATAAAAAGTATTTTCCCAATGATAAGAAAGGATTGGTATCGATAACACGAAATAGTTGAATCAGAGGTTGGAGGAGCGGGAGAGGAATTACAGAGAAAAATTATTAACTTCTTGATTTTGGGTATCTAAATATTGTCTGGCAGTCGGGAAAGATACCTTACCAAAAACGTCATACTCTGAGGGTGTATGAACAGTAAGATATTAAAATTCCAAGTTAAATAATCAAGCTTTTAAAAAAAAAGTATGATGAGGGTATGTTACTTTTGTAGTAGTAGTAGTAGTAGTAGTAGTAGTAGTAGTAGTAGTAGTAGTAGTAGTAGCGATGTGATTGACATTAATTTATCCTTTTATCAGGAAGGGAAAAAGGGCATGATACCAAAACAATTTGTGTGACTTTGTTAAAATAATTATAATTTAGATTGTGATAATATTTTATTATCGTTATTAGGCACAGTTCAAAAAATTACTAAAAAAGTCTAGCGAATGAAATGTAAGTTTTAAGGTAGCGAAATTATTTGATTAGTGGATAGTGTTTAATTAACATTAGGAGTTGCTCGACGATTTTTAATTCAAATTACTGTATATTTTTTAATAGATGTTGTATTTTTGGATAAATATGAGAAATAAGAGATTTTTATAGAGTACATTGATGTAGTGCAGTGGTGGTGAAAGCACTTTTCGATACGTAGATGTATTATTTCTTTTTACAGTTCGAGTAAGGATAGTACATATATGTATATAAATAATACGTATACTAAAGATTGTATTTTTAGAATATTATTTTAGAGCAAGCTCTTGACAAATTATTATGGCATAATTTATATTAGAATTTACTAGCTTTTAGTTATGATGTGATATGGTGAGCGAGAAAGTAGGTCTAGAAGAATGTAAAATGGAGTGACTTTTTTTTTTATTACTATTCGTGTTTAAATAGGTATGTGAATAGATATAGAATAGGTTAAAGTGAGAATATTAAACGAATTGATTTTCAATGTAGAAATAAATAAAAAGATGTTGTGCTTTTTAGCTAGCGACGTTTAGGATAAATTACTGAAATTTGATCATATAAAATTTTAGTGAGGTTTCAATATTTACATTTTTAAGCAAATTCTATAATTTAAGTTTTTAAATTTAATTTAATTTATTGGAGGTAAAAAACAACCTAATTTGAAAAGAATATGCATCTACTATAAAGTGAGAGGTGATTTCTAATAATAATTTATTTTACATGAAATTATTCTATCTAAATTAAAAACAGGGATTGTTAATATATAGATCAATCTCAATAACCAATAATTTATTTATTAAAAAAAAAGCAAAAGTTTGAGCTGAAAAGTAAAGTGCAGTTGGGGGGAGGTGAGAGGGTTGCTAAAAAAAAAAGCTAGTTAAAGCTTAAGCGTATGCTATTAAATATTTTTGCAGAAGGTACGGTAAAGCCGTGAGTGTACGAGTTGGGTATATTATTGAGAAAAAAAATTCTATTTTTAAAAAAAAAAATAGGAGGCTGTGTAGTTTTTGTAGTTGAAGTTTTAAAAAAGAGTTCCACCACACCAAAAGAAGAGCTTTCAAAACCATGGGTATTTTTGCGCTAATGAGTAGAGGGCATTTCTTGTTTACAAATGCAGAGATTAAGTAATGCTTATTTTTTTACAGAGCCAAATTTGTTAGGAAATAGAAGACTAAATTAAATCATGAGGTTTTAAATTGTATTAATTGTAATTGGGGAAAAGTTAAATTCAGCTTTTAGCAGTATAGAAGAATTCGCCGGGATACTCAAGAAACGTTTAAAAAAGGAATATACTAACAGTATTTTTAGTTGTGGAGAGGGGACTTTCAAGGGCAGCAGAGGAATGTGGAATTTAGCACATATAGAAAGTTGTGATGTAGAATTTAACACATATATCAGTGTTTGTGGAATTTGGCACATATAGCAAGTTATTTTTGTGATATTTGGCACGTTAAGTAAATAGTATTTGTGGAATTAGGGGGGAAATGGGTGAAGAAATTGGCAGAACAATCAGAGGTAAGTTTAAATTGGGAAAAGATCTCCAAATAATCATGACCCTAGCAGTTCTCTATTGGCCAGCACAAACTATTCAGTAGTTTATTTTAGGCATTTCCAATTTTGGCCAGACATTTTCTTTTTTACAGCGGAAAAAACGGGGTTTGTTGAGTTGAGATTGACGGCTTTTTTTTTTTTTAGGGCTCACTTATATTAATATTGCAGGTAATTATGAGCAAGTGGTGCTTCTTGTAAGTAAATTTCGAATTACTTAGCGTAATGATTTACATTAAATATAAATATAAGCGAGTATAGGAGGTGAGTAAATGAGACTTTATTTAGACACAAAAACAGGGGGAACAGCCTGGCTCTTGCTTATATACGCCCAGGGATCTACTTGCAAAGTTGGTCTAGAAGCTGAATAGACTTATATTCTAATGAGCTGACAAAGGATTTAGGCTGAGGCACTGCGAGTTGATATTGATGATTGTGAGCTGATAACAATAGAAAACAGCCGATGATTGAGGTATTGTGAATAATGGACTGTGGGATTGTGTGCTAAGAGTTATGAGCTGTGAAGAGGCTTTATCACTTTTGAAGCAGGTATGGAGCAAATATAAAGCTGACGTTAAAGTTACAAAAATCCACTAAAAACAATTAGCAAGGAGGGTTTGTGTAAGGCTAGTCTTGTTGCAATTGGCTTGCGTGGCAGAAATTGGCGCTAAGCAATTGTTCGCAACAGTTCAGCGACTGGCATCAACTATGCCCAAAAGTAGCCTACACCCACTGATAGTTACCTGCAAGTCTTGCATCTATTGGCTGCACCATTTATGATTTCCCACTCTTGCCATACATGACATCTGAAAACGACACTAAAAAAAATATTAATGAATACTTCTATTTGACACCACTCCACTATATCCAGCGATAAGCTTCTAACTGTGCTATTGTCTAAGCTAAAAAAAAAAAAAAAAAGCTGGAAAAGTGCACTAATCGCTGTTCAATAAGTTGCCTTTAAATATAAACTTCCCCTCGCACTATCAAAAGCGGACCAAGTAGGAACCAAATTGCTAGACTTGGTAAAAAAAGCAATTCTGGAGGTTCTTTATATTGGAGCGCCTAATTGGCTAAAATCACAAATTAATCTAACATTCAGCTAATCATCCGCCCTTATCACCCATCTTTATCGTTGATCTCATCTATTAATATAGAGCTATTCTAGTATTTAAGTAAATCACAGAATACTGCCAAAACTGGTTAAAGCTCTGTGTCTTAACGCGGGGCTATGACCCAAATGAATTCAGAATCTCGAGTAGTACCACTCAGCAATTAATTTATACTTATGATATACTTATAACCGCTCAGCTTCAAAGTAAACAGCGGCCATGAACTACCTCCACAACACAAATCCACTACATCGTGATCTACTGCTTAATAGGTCAAGGCAATAAACTGAGCTATCTAGTATACAAAATCGCTGCCAGATACCGCAGTGGCAAGAGCAGAGAGATATGAGGTAAAGTTTGAGTGCTTTTTAAAGTGGAATTACTGAACCTCTTCGCCTCCAAAAATAGGAAAAAGAGCTAGGTGTACAAAAGCCCTATATTCCGCTTTGGGCCGTAAAAGCTCAGAAGAAAAAAAAATCCAATGTTCATCACTAATATACTCACTGATTATGTAAAACTAATCACTTTTGATTATACTAATTAAGGAAACGACACTCCTTTTGCCTTTACTAAATGCACTATGAATTAATTAAAAAGCATACAGATGTCATAAAAAAAAGATGATTGGTGGACTTTGATACCTAATTTAGCATATAGCTGTTTTGATTTGACTCGATACTCAAAGAATCGATTCCATTTTCTTCAAAGAATCGATTTAGTTTTTTTTCTAACAAAGGAACTCTTTAATTTATTCCAATTGAATCCCATTCTAATTTGATCAAAAGTAATTATCTTAGCCCAATTTGAAAAAAAAAAAAAATTTCTTATACTCATTTGGCAAGAAGCCTATTCTATTCATTTGACAAGAACCATATACTGTTTATTTGACAAGGGTGCTCTTAAACTTAATTGAAAAGAACTTTTCTCATTTTTATTTGCTTTAACATATGCTTCTTTTTTTTTTTTTTAATTTAGACAAGAGAGCGAATCTGACAAGCTGTTTTATTTTAATCAAAAAGCTTGCTGGGTTCCATTTGAAAGCTTTTCCTTTTTTGGCCAAAAAAGTGACATGGAATTAATAAACACAATTACTTTGTCAATTTTTAGCCCATTCACAAACAATTCTCGCCCAATTTAGCCATTGCAAAACTCCTTTATAAAACGTCGATGTATTAATCTTGTCAAAAAAAAAAGTATTAATCTTGTCGATATTAGAGAACTAATTTTGCCAATGTCCATTAAAAATTCGCCCGTTTTTTGTCCATCATTATTGCACATCCGCCATTACCCCAATTGCCCTTCCCCTTCTGCAATTATATGCCTCAAACTTTGAAGATTAGTTTTTGAGCTTTCTTATAAATATCACTTAAAATCCCCTTTTAAAATTTTAGTACTCTACAATTTATTTCTGTGTCTGACTTAGAATCTTATTTATTTATTTATTTCTTTTTTGATTATCCATCTTTCACACAATATATCCCCTTTCACATACTCACACACTACCCTTACCCTCTTCTCCTACATCATTTCTTAATACCATTTATAATACATAATTTTTTTAAATTTACCTTTCTCGATATATCATAAAATATTCACATTTACTCCCTATCTCTCCCCGCTTAAACCCCTCTCCCCACCTATATAAGAATATTCTCGTATTGTTTCTAATTATTTATCGTCCTGTCGCACCATTATATCTATTCCGCACTAATAAACATACGCCCCTACCATCACTCTAGGAATTAATTTAATAATAAAAAAGTTACAAATCTCTCCCTCTCCCTTAGTCGTTATTTCTCCCTACCTGTTGATTATATATTATTTATGTATCCAAAGTCCGTTACTTGTTTCTAGTTATTAAATACTCTTATTTACATTTCTAGTAACTGTACTTACTACTGCTCCTCCTATTCCCCCAATCCGCCACATCTTTCCTTCATTGCTCCCACTAACTAACTATAATTTTTATAAAGAACACCGCTCATAATATCCTTCTAACAATTCACCACATATATCGCCTCCCAATATCGCAAACTAATCCTTATTCACAGTCGCGCATATTATAAAACAATTTATACAATAAAATTCACGTTCCTACACTCTCTCCCTGAATCTCGATATACCCTCATATAAAATCTACGCTAATGAATCATAGTTCTATTTTGGTAAATAACTTTTATTCAAGATATCTACATTTATCACTTTATCTTTTTTCTCAATTATTTTTATTGATCTGGACTCCTTTACTAACTCATATATATTTTTCAAAACTTGAATAGACCAGGGCGCAGTCAGCTGAACTAATTAGTAAAAGAAAAAAAAATTCAAAAAATGTAAATAACGACGAAAACTCTGAAAGCCAGATTAATTTGACAAATGTCAATTTAAAACCTACTCACAGCATAGACACACTCAAAAAATCTCACAACTTTCGCTCTAATAACAATAGCCTTGATGATAGAAAACCTCTAAAACCACTCAAAGGTGTGAACCCAACCCCTCAGGTTAGTATCTATTACTTCACATTTAAATATTTCTTGTTCAACCCTTGCCTTATTCTTCCTTTTATTTATAATTATTTTCTTTCTTATATAGCATTTAAAAAGTCTCAATAAAAGTAAATCTAGTGATAACATTGAGATATCTGACGATTTTTCTAATACTGATGATGATGTCGCTTTAAAGAAAAGGCGGATTGCTGCAACCTTGGCTGGGCATGCAATCTCCGAATCGTACAAAAAAGCTACCACCTGTAAAAATACCAACGAAATTAAAACCACCAATAACTCTAAAAAACCTATACCCTCCCTAAACTACTGTCAAAACAAACTTAAACCTTCTAAACAAACTCTAAAGCAGCTCTCTTTAAATGCAAACCTAGCAAACTCTAAAATTCGTCGTAGTACTCAGGATAAGATACCCTCTAAAATTAAAAAAAATTTAAAGCCTTTTGCTTCTTCCCCTATAAAAGGTTCTATAAACATGCTCGTTACAAATTCTATCGAACTTGATAACTCCCAAAATACTCACGATTCTACAACCTCTTTTGTCTTTAACACATCTAATCCTCCCCAAATTAAAACTATGTTAAGTATGGACTTTAGAAAATCTGAATCTACCGGAGGAACAGTTTACTCAAATTCTACCATCACAAACTCATCTTACTCAACGCTAATAGATGTTAACACTTCAATAACCTTATACCCCAGCCAAAATAACAGCCAAGCTGGAGTTTCAAGCTCTAGTTCCGTCTTGGTTGATTCTAGCTTTACAAGTATTAATACCTCTGCACCATCCCAACCAAACAGAAAATCAAACCCATCTTTGGATAACTCATTCGCATATAATCAACCTGAAGATGAATGGTTTGATTTAGACGCTGAAGATAAAGATGACCCACTGATGGTCAGTGAATATATCTCTGATATCATCTCTTACCTACTAAGCAATGAAGAAAAAACTATGCCATTACCCAACTATATAGCTAAGCAACCAGAGATCACTTGGTCTATGCGCGAATTGCTGGTCACATGGGTCATTCGTGTCCATTACCATATGATGATGCTCCCGGAAACTCTATTCCTTGCTGTTAATTTGATTGACAGATTTCTATCTATCAGATTCGTCGCTTCAAGTAAATTTCAGCTTGTAGGAATTGTTGCCCTATTAATAGCCTCAAAATACGAAGAAATGAACACCCGATCGATTAAAGACTTTTTATCATGCGCTGATAACGCCTTTTGTGAAGAAGATGTTTTGGCTGCTGAACGCTTCATGCTCCGCGTATTGGACTTTGATATCTCTTTCAGTGGCCCGCTTACTTTTCTCCGCAGAACTTCAAAGGCTGATGGATACAATTTACAAAATAGAACTGTCGCAAAATACTTTCTCGAAATCAGTCTAGTTGATAACACATTCTTATTCTTTAAACCTAGTTTAATTGCCGCATCCTCTATTTACCTTGCCAGAAAAATTTTTGGTTCGGGAAAGTGGGATGCTAGCATGTGCCACTACTCTAACTATTCTGAGAGTCAGCTAATACCTTGCGTAAATTCTTTAATCAACCACTTGGCTAAGCCTGATAACAATAGTGTAATTGATGAAAAATATTCGCAAAGATGCTTCTACTACGCTAGTATTGTCTCCCGCAAATGGGCTGCCTCACATTTCTCATCCTTCTCTAAATTTTCCAGCGTCAATAATCCCGATTTTAAAAATCCTTTTAACTCTGAAAATAAGCAATCCAGTTCTTATTCTGATAGATCCAACTCAAATGTCACACCCCTTGTTACTAAAAAACGTTCTATATCGTCCTCGTCTCGGTCAGAATCGCCTATACCTGATGACGCTTCTGATACAACAATCGTTTAATATACATGCTAATATGATAATCATATTCTCTGCTCCTATAAAAAAATAACCCACAACCTATAAATACTTTGGTTTTAATGTAGCTAATTTTATACCATATAACTTGTAGTTTGAAAATTCTAGCTATAATAATATTAATTTTAATAATATCAACAACCACCACTAGTTATTACAACTATTGTCTTATAGAATTTTAATCATTTAATTATTAATCGCACCTTTAAATTAAACCTCAGCATTTATACGTGTTTCCAATTACATATGCTGAACTTAAAATTGTATTAAATAAGGTTATGATTCAATATGAATATAAAACTTGCTTTTATATTCTTCACCAGATGCTTATACTATCTATTTGTATTTTTATCTTATTTTTAGCTAACAAATGAAGTAATTCATCTCTTTTTGACTTTGCTGATGAATGAGGCGAGTGAAATTAGCTTTTATAGTCGATAAAGTTAAAAAAAAGTGTGTGCTAGTTGATTTCTATTTTTTCAGACTGCTTATAATACAGATTAGAAATAGTTTTCAGTAATCTTGAACCAATTTAAAGAGGGTATTGGCATGGTTAAGCAGCAGAAATAAGCCAATTGAAAAAAAAACAAAAATAAAAAATTAGTATAATCATTATGGAAAAAAAAAATTGCTAGCTGTGGTGCTAATTTCAGTCAAATATTATGAATAATGAATTATAACCTGGTAAATATCTAGGTATTTGTCAATATTTAAAGAAATCATCATTGTTGAAATATTACAACATAATTTAGAATACCCTACCCCGTCTTCGTTTCTATACTTGAGTCTACATTCCTACTTTGATTAAAAAAAAGATAGGTGAATCAAATATATTTGAATAATCATGCTCTTCCAAAAAAATTTTTAGCCATTATTCGCTTGTATGTTATTTTCGAATTCACTTAGAAGCTGGGAGGGATATTATGTTTACTATGTACTTTTAATTATATAAACTACAGAAATAATATTTTTCTTGTGTAAAGATGAACAAACTATTTTTTATAGGTATAAGTTTGCACATTTTAACGCTCGCGCGTTTAAAACACTACTTTAGTATATATCGAAGATTAGGCTATACTAATTTGCTTTTATTTTTTTCTAGTAAAAAATATTTTTTAAAAGCATACTAATATCTAATAATTGTTTGATATTCCTTTCAATTCAATTTACTATATTTATCCTTATTTAAAAATAATTGTCTACAATTTCATTTTGATGAATAAAAAGAATATGAATAATAAATTTGCTAATTTATGGATAAAGTGCAAAAAATCACTAAATAAATTGGCTCAATACGATGATTTTTATCTTTTATAAAAATAAGGGCTGTTACTATTTTACACATCGGATAATGAAATAAAGCTAGCCAATTCTGTATATATGGGCTACTTTTTCGGGGGATAAGACCTTTTTATATTAATCTTTCCTACTTGGTTATGTATTTAATTTTAAGCCATTCTAGGAATTTGTGTGAATCAATTTTCTGTTTCATCTGATATTTTTATCTAATAGTGATCAGTAAATAAAAACCAGTGGATAAAGTTCTTAAATTCTCCTATGAATGAAAGTTTGAGCATATATGAAAACTCATGTTTGTCGTACATAATCACTGATTTCGCTAATGCTAATATGTTTTTAAAACATTTTTAAAGGTTAAGAATGACAATTATAAAGTAAACAATCTAGTAATTTATTATGAAAATAGCACCTAGCTAATAAAATACAATATTTCCATAAACTATAAGATGGTAACCATAATATAATTATAAGAAATGCTATATTAACAGGAATATTCCTATCTTTTGAATGAGTAACGAAAATTTAGGAAATTTTTTTATTATACTGAAACTAAAAGAATATTTACATGTTTAAATATCTTCATCAAAAGCTTTCTTATGTGCTTTATTATAAATATTTATTGGTCAGGTATTTTAATAAAATTATTTGCCTATGCTAAACAGCATAAATTAAATAAAAAGTCTACAATTCCATGTATATGCAGCACACAATAGAGCTATTAAGCTGTTTTTGCATTACAATAAACTATCTTTATACTTATAAACGCAAAATTCGTAATAAAAACGACTAGAAAACTAAAATAGGATTAAAGAAGAAAACTAAAAAAAAAAAAGCAACGCCTGAGCTAAAACATAAGAACTCTAAATAGCTTGGCCATAGTTGCTGGATAGTTCAACATAAATATCGAAATGATGCCATGATTCAAGCGATAACTAAAAAAAAAAAGTTGCTTCCGATTTAAGAATATTTAACATATAATAGTTTTTTTTTTAAATGTGGTCTAAAAAAAAATACGAAAAAAACTGATAAATGCTAGAGAAAAAATTAGAGCACTAGATATGAAATTTGGCTTAAAGAAATACATTATTCTTTGTAAAGATAATATAAAAGCCTTATTTACCCGATCGCCAAGATGCTTATGAAAAATTTCAAGATCGCATCAGTATACCAAACATAAAAAAAAATTATTTTGAGCCCCGTATTCCCACGTCAGCTAGTCTAAGCACTTAATATCTACTAGATAAAACAGGTGATCAGTAATAAAATTGGTACTGACAAATGTCTATAGCTATTAAAATATATATCTAACAGCATTGAAGTTATATAAACTTTTTTAAATTAGTCTTTTACCCTAAAAACGGCATTATGTAGGTTAAAAAAAGTCTCGTTGTTAATATCTAATGCAAAAATTAAAGTTATGAATGAAAGTCAGATTTATATTTTAAAAATTGTATCTTTTGATTAATTATAAATTTTAAATTTGATTACTCGAATAAAATTTATAAGAATATTTTTAATTTTGATAAATTATAGTATAGATAAAAGAATTTCCGATTTTTTTAAAGGCATAATACTATTTTACAATAAATGAGCTAAAAAACACGTCATAATATAGATATTTAATTAAAAACAATAAAGTTATTTAGTGGGATAACATTTTTAATACTCAAATACTAATAAATACCACTTTTTACCTATTCAATTTTATGTTTTTAAATGATGTGATTTATTAACCGAAGTATATAGTCTAACCTAGTATACCTTCAAAAATATGACTGTGAAATTACTAAGATTTTTCTTTTTAAACTTGATTAAATAAAATTAATTCTTTGTTAGCACCAAATACATGCCTAATTACTATAAATTAAGTTACTAATAAAAAGTACATTCTCGATCAAATTTTCTCAATGAAAAAATTGAGTCCGATAAATTAAGACTATAAAACGTTGAGATCTGACAAGCTGTGAAATTATGAAATTTTACTATGAAATCGAAACATTCCGTATCGTACGAATTTTTTCTGCATTATTTCAAGGTTGGGGTCTTCTGAAAACACTTTCCTGTGAATAAAATAAAATGTTTATTCATAAGTTTACTTATTCTAACACTATACAGGCTTTTATATGTGTAAAAAAATGCATATATAAAAATACCAGTTTACGAGAATTTTATTTATTTGATTTTAAATAAATTGAAATGTATAAAGTACGAGTAAATTAAACTTTAATTTAGTAAAATTCATCCTTGAAGGGAAAAAAAAAAAAACTCTAAAACAAATTATCTTTTTTTTAAAGTTCGTAAGTATACTGATATCATACCACGATACACAAACTACGCGTTAAAATAAATAATCTAGAAAAAATATTACCGAAGGCCTAAGGGATAAAAAAAAAACTGAAACAAATAAATTACTATATTATTCTAAATGTTGTGCTAAAGAAATTGATACCAATCTACGAATCAACATGCCGTGTTCTGAAATTAATTCGAGAAGGTAGGATAACTAAAGATACTGCAGTTAATCAATCAAGCTCATTCCAACAAAATTGATTTTTTTGAGATCATTGAGCTCTTACTCAGAACCTAAATTTAACAGGTTTAGTTAAGATAGGTTCTCACCGAAATATAAAAATTATTGACCCGACTCTACTACAATAAGCTTAATTCCGGTAGCGAACTAATTTTCTGTCGAAAAAAGGAATTGTGTGCGATTATCATTCAAGGATGTGCTAAACGAATTGATTAACCTCTTTTCGAGATGGACCTCCTCTGGAATCACTATCATCAGTAACTCTGGTTGTTGCCTTCACAATATCAAGCCAAGGACTGCTCAAGACTGTGTGAAAATTTGAAAGAGCATTCTTTAAAAATTGCACCGCTTAAGCTATGAAAGTCATTTCGCATTAGGCGAAAACGAATTATCTTAATTTTTTAATATCATTGAAAACTAATCAAGAAAAAACTTTTAAATAAAAAAATTTATTAATATATTTATTTATTTATAAAAATTATACCTCATGATTTTATAATTTACATCCAAAAAAAAACGCATTAGTAAGAAGATAAATTTTAAAATTGTGATATTATTTTTCTTGCGTTGAAAGCACCTAAAATAAAAAAACACTATATTTTCTATATGCATAAAAAAATTAATAGAATTTACTTATATTTATTGTATTTATTATAATTATATTATTGTCATAAACAGAATTTAAGTGGCCTAGATTTAAATATATAATAAAAATTGAAATAAAAAAAATATATGTATTACTTCAAAGATATAATCAAAACAACAATAATGATAAAATAAACTCCAAATTTTAAATTGAGTTTGTTATATTTTATAATTATTGATTTTTAGAAAGAAAGTCTAAAAAAGTCTAAAAATACAAAAAACATTTAAAATATTTAATCATAATTCTTTTATTTTAAAACTACTTATTAAAAGTATTTTTTATTGAAGCTTCGAGTTAACAATAATTAAACTTTCATCAAGTAGAAATCTTGTGATTTTTCGAGCTTCCAATTTTTTTCAAAAATATAAAAAATTATCGTAAAAATACAGTATGTTTTCCTAGTTGAAATTTAATTATAGAATAATTAATTAGGGTGTTTAAAATTTTTTATCGGTCTATTTTTTTATATTAAACTGATTTAATATTATATGAACGTTCAAATTTTGTGAAATTTTGTGGAGTAAAAACTTTAGAATATATACATAAAGTACATTTGAAATAAAATTCGGCTAGAAAAAAATTAAGAAAATTAATAGAGAGATTTCAATAGTATTGAAATATAATTAATTTTAAGTAATGTTTAATTGAATGACTAAATAGAGCTGTTGTTTGTTATATAAAAATAAACCAAATAAATATAACAATAAATAAGACTCAGTAATATTTCACAATCTTGGATCCATTAAAAAAAAAAAAAAAAGATTAAAAGAGTTGCTAAAATCTGTATCTGTATCTGTGATGTAAAAAATTTTAAAAAAAACCTTATTACTGATTAAAATGACTAATATGGTATCTAAATTTAATTGATGGTCTAAATAAATCAACCCATCCTAGTTTATATAAGGATTGAAATCGAAGCTCTACACAAAAATAAAAAACAATATTAAAAACTTTAAATGTGCATTATAACTAATTTATGAATTAATCTTGTATTTATTATACTAAAAAATCAAAATCATATACCACTACTATGATATTTTATTATTATTTTTAATCGCTTCATTAAAAATATATATTACAAAAATCGTTTTAATTTTATATGAAAATACTTGATTATATCTAAATTATAATCTCTTAATTTAATAAATCTCAAAAGGCGTGATAAATAAATTGGATAATAAAATATATATGTACTAGTGAAAAAAATATGAGAGCTTATTATAGAATTAATGAAATTCATAAAAATAAAATGCAGTTATAAAAAAATATGAAATGAATAAATTGAATTATAAGATGTAAATATTAATTTAGGTATCTCATATCAAAAAAAAATAGATAAATAAAATTTATTATGAATCAGTTAAATTATAAAAGGAGAAAGTAAATCATTGGAGTTTATAAGATTAGAACACATAATAAATTAAGATGTGTTATGTTTTTGGTGGAAATTAGTTTAATCAATGCAATTATAATTTTGAAATTCTTTTTTTGAGAGTATTAAAATTTAATAATACATATCTCTAGACATAAATAAATCCAGGAAAGATTGATTTATATTTATTTAATATCACAAGGGTTAAATTCTAGTTACAATTATTCCGCATAATTTTACGCCAAGAGATTTTTTTTTTGAATTAAATCTCAATGAGAAAAATAAGAAAAATATACAAATGGATTAATAATATTACCAAAGGTGTTTATATTGATATGGGCTGCTTCTTTAAAAAATACTATAATATATTAATTTGAGTTAGTAATTAGTATATACTATTAAAAAGCTTATTAAAATTAAAATAATTAAATTTAATAAATTAATCTTTGTAGAGGTCAAGTTAAAGTAAATCATGAAAATTTAGAAAAAATAATTAAATTGATTTTTCGGAGATATTAGAAACTGATAGAATCAAATCAAAGCAACAATAAATATTATGACCAATTTAGAGATACAAGTGCCATAAACTTAAGATTGCAAACAAAAATTTTGTAAAAGTAGAATTTCGCTCAGTCTATACAAATTTAATTTTAAAAAGACCGTAAATTATGGTTTTTATATATCTTAATTATAATCAATTGAGACAGAAAAGTGTTTTAAAAAAAAATTAAAAACTAGGAATTTATAATCAAAAATGAATACTACTTCCTAAACCCATTCATTGCACTACCAGAGTCATATATACAGAGAATTTTTTTAAAATAGCCGATTAATCAAATAAAATTATAGTCTTAATGCTCTAGAAAAATATTTTCAAATCAAGTTTTTGAGTAATTGATTTTTTTAACTTGAAATATATATTTTCTGCAACTGCCATTTTATAATAATAAGATATATTATATGATTTAATTGCGAACAAGCCTTATTAAATCTTTAAGTTTTTATCATGACAAATTTTTAAATCTAGAATTTTTATCCAATTCGTATAACTAAAAAATTTTTCTTTATTAGGTTGAATTAGTCGATAAATATAATATTTCTAAATAAAAAATAAGTGGAAAATATTATTATTGGTTTCAAGAAAGGTAATTTAGTAGATTTTGTAATTATGAGCTAGCTTATTTGTAAAATTATATTATGAATTTCAATAAAAATAATAAATAAAATTATATAATACACTGCTAAAATTATTTTTTTGATATACTCATGAAACAAAGATTCTGGGAAATGCAAAAAAAAAATCGAGAAAGAATATATAAAGCTTTATAAAATATAATTTATAATTCAATAAAATGATAGTATAATACCGAAAATTTAAGATCGATGAAAAATGATAATCGGATTAGAGAGTACGAAGATTTTTTATGAATTCGTATTAGTACAAAATAAATTATAATTTTTCATAATGTGTCATCAGGAATTATAAAAGTAAAAACGGAAAAATAAAAAGAGATCGTTACACTATGTATAAATTGGATTAAAAATTTTTTTATGACACAGGCTATTGGCTAATTTTTTTAATTTATGATTTAATTTTTTTTATATTTTACTCTGTTTTTATTTAAAATTATTCTTTATCGTAAAAAAAACCTCACAGCTATGTATGATGTTGAAAAATAAAAGAAAAAAATCTTTATGAAAATTATTCTTAAAATATTCGAGTATTGAAATTTTAATGATTGTATTATCCAAATTTTTAGTTTTGATAAACGAATGAAAATTTTAATTAAACTTTAAACACTTTAAACACTTTAAACACTTTAAACACTTTAAATAAATTTAAAAGATAACAGAACTAAATAATCACAAAAATTTTGAAACATTAAAAGTATTATAATATTTAAATTTTTTTTTTTTAAATTAAAAAAAAAACACAGATTAAAGTTTAAATTTATATTTATTTACCAACTAAAAGTTTTTTTCTTTAATAATTATTATGAAAAAATTTGATAAGCTTTTTTTTCTTCTCTTCCTTTCAATTTTCATATTTCATATTTTATTATGCAAAATATATTGAAAAATATAAAAGAATTATTTCCCTTTAAATAAACATAAAACCAGTTTATATGCTACAATTATATGCTTTTCAAACAAAAATTTATATAGCTTATAGAGGTAAATGGCAAAAATTATAGAGTATATTAAATATATGAAATTTATGTAATGCAAAAGCTAATATATCATTTAATTACGAATAATATAAGAAATAACCAATGTTTTTTTTTGATATTTCAATCATTTATTCTTCATTAGAAACTATAAAATGTCAATTAAATAGTAAATATTATTGATGGAATAATCCAAATCATAAATTTAGCAAAATAAAAAATTAATTGAAAAATCATAATTTTAAAAATTACAACTATTAAATATAGTTTGTAAAAAAAATTTCATAAAAGATAAAATTAAATAGTCATTTATTTGAGTCTAATACAAACAAAATATTCAATGAGTTGATTACGATTTTATTTTATATAAACAAGATTTAAATTGACTAAAAATATAAATCATCATAGAATTTCATTAATTGCTAGCAGTGATCAAATAATATCTATAAAATCAAATAAAAAGTATAAAAATTCTTTAAAATAAGAATCTTAAATATTTTCTTAAAAAAATTCTATTACAAATGATAAATTGAAACTTTAATTTGAAGTTTTTGATTGATTTTAATTCTTAAACATACTAAAAAATATAGAGTAGTAATTTTTTACTGCTTAAGTATAAAATAGTGAGAGAATATGGTTAAAATCATGAATTTTTTTTTGATTTTTATAAGACTAGGTTTATTAGTGATAAAATATTCGAAAAAATAAGATCATCTTGATTCATTAATATCATTAAAATCATTAAATCGATGTTATATATTTAAATACTTAATTAATGGAAATTTATTGATTCTATTTAATTCTAGATTAAATTTATTTTAATTCATAGCTAGATATTAATTTTTTGTGAAAGTGTTATAATATCAAAAAAAGGGGTAAAAATTTCAACACTTGTTTTAAAATAATGATAAAGATTATAAAGATCATTTTTTTTGTTTAAAAGCGTGTGTATTATATTATCAATTTTAGGAATTTAAATTTTGATTGTATCTATTATTCTATTTCATCTTTAGATTCTTATAGAATGAGTATTTAATATAAATATTAACCGAGATCATTTAGAAATATAAACATAAAAAATGAACTAAATATATAAGCTATTTATATTTTAGTTATTTTTATACATACTTTTTTATTCTTACTACTACAAAAAATTCTTCAAGTTGTTAATTTTTAAAAAAAATTTTTCTGAAAGTAATGCGGTAATTATGAAATTTTTTGGCGATAAATTCTGGAATTTATCACATATTTTATACTTTTTTTTAAAAAACTAGGTTATTAAAATTTGTGTATCAAGATTATTTTTTATAGGTTTTAAATGTTTATTATTAGTCATTTAATTTTATTGCATCTGTTTCGCTGTTAGAAATTTATATACTTCATACATATATTAATCATGTACTTTGAAATAACCCAGTTAATAACAGATAGAATTATTAAATCACTTAAACTATAAAGCATAGTTTTTACAATGATATTTAACTTTTTTTTTATCAAAATATACACTTTATTTATCTAAAAAGCTACTATTATGAGATGTATTTTATATACTATTCTAGTTAATTTTTTCAATAGATTATAAGGAGTTATGGATATAAATAATATTATTAGTAAAAAAAAAAATTCTAATGAGAGCTTAGCAAAAATGTTCAGTGGAATAATAAAAAAAAAATTATTGATACAATATCTCACAATTCTTGAATTCAGAGGAGCTATATATTGGAAAATTTGTATTTATTTCCCAATAAATATTTTTATTAGATTACTATAGAATTGTAAATATATTAAAAGCAAAACGAATAAGTGCTAAACTGGCATAAATCAGGAAATTGACCTTTAAAATGTAAATGTTAATCATTGAAATGTACTTACTTATATGTATTATTTACTATTATATTAATTGTAATTTATGTGCGACAATATTTAAGTAATTATAAAGCTGTCATATAAACGAATGAATTTATATAAGTGGCCAAAGAGATTAGTGGTCCTAAAAAGTAATTTTGAAGGTAAAAATACCATTTAGACTATTGGTAGTTGGTGATTAGGATTGGAGCTTTCTATCTACATGACTGTTAATGATTTAAAAGTGAAATATAAAGTAGTTAGCTTTTTTTCCATTTATTTATTTTTTTTTGGAATATGAGATATCTATTAGATCGGCTGAGTTGATTTTCAGTTTTTGATATAGCTCAAAAACTGATATATTATTATTTTTTATATTTCCAAATTCCACAAGTATGGTAATATCTCAAAATTCCCTTTCATGTAGCAAATCAAATAAATCGATTTGAAAATAACAATATAGCTGTGTATTTGTTGAACATGAGAAATAATTTAGTATTTTTCGATTAAGGCATAGATGGTATAACTGGAAGCTAAATTTAGTCAAAAAATAAATCAAGCTATATTTGAACTTTCTGATCAATTTGTAATTTTCATTTCATAGTAAAGTACAGAATTTAAATAAATTGTGTTGACATAGGTCAAAGATATACAAAGAACGTCGAAGCTCTAGATAAAGTATAAATGTGCTTTTTTTTAACATTACATATTCATTTTTTTACTCAAAAGAGTTGAAAAAAATGCCAAAATAGGGGAATGTTTATTAATACGAGTGTTGATTAGATAATCCAAATTTAAAGGAAAACTTTAGTAATATGTGTAAATTTCTGCTTAAAAATAGAAAGATAAATCAGTACAAGCTGATTAAATTCAAAATTCAGAATAAATATATCACACAATAGTATAGAGACGAGTTTAGTGCTATAATTAATATCAAAGAGCGCTTTTTGGTATAAAATGGAATAAGCTCTACGAGAAGCTGAAACAAATATATAAAGCACTTATAAATATATACTTTTAATTAATATCTTGCAGTATTTTTATTGTAGAATTAAAGATCCACGTTTTAAATAAAATTCAAGCATTTATTGAATATATTTTTTTGCAGCACAAAAACTGCAGAACTCGTGTAACAAAAAAAACTAAGAAAACAATGCTTTTTTTAAATTATAAATGATATAAATAAAAAGGGCTGGTTGAGCAGAAGGAAAGCAGATAGGAATGTAAGGTGAGATTCCCCGAGATTTTTTAGATGTTGGTGAATAGTTTACGTAACTTTGCAACTAGAACACAGTAATAACATACTAATTATTATCTCACAAAGCAAATATAACAGACATTTTTAATAAAAGCTGCATTTAGGTGCCTGTGATTAGCTTGAAAAAGTAAACCTCCTTCTTTTGAAAGCAAGCTCAACCTTATCACAAATTACTAACTTTCTAAAAATTGTAGATAGGTATCGACCTAAAAAGAATAAAGCAGATTGCTAAGATATAACAGAAAAAGTGGCGAACATAACACATGGCTGCTGATGCCCAACGAATTGAATATAGATAGTTGATCTAAAATTAAATGGCTTTAGCTTTTGTGCCAATAGCCACAATGAGCGTTAACAGCTGCGTTTTTTATCAATAATTTACAAAAAGAACGCTGATTATAATACAAAGTATTTTCTTTGAAAGGATAAAAAAAGCATCTTCAGATCCGAGAGCGAAAAGGAAATTGAGATTTCTATTTTAGACCCCGGAATATGCATCGGTAAAATATGTAGCTAATATAGGAGATATATTAAAATGGTCACGGAGACGAGAATTAAAAAAAAAAGCTTACTTTTAGCAAAGTCCACGGCTTAAATCAGAACCAAATCGGAGTCTAATATACCACAGAAAATGCTGGAGTTTATGCATTTAATCGCAAACACATCCAGCCAATACAATTTTCTGAGACTGAGCATGCGGTTTATTTGCACTATAGAAAAAAAAATTATTAGGGAATCGATCATCTTGAAACTAAAAATACAAAATTTTTTTTTGAAAATTATTCAACAAAGCATAAAGTAGAATAAATTCAATTTAATATCTATTCAAAATAATAGATATTACAAGATGGGTTTAAGCAGACGGAATATCAAAGGCTCAATCAAAGTAACGAAGAAATCGAACTACCCATCAACTATATCCAACATTGCATCGAGCTTCAAATCAGCAAGGCAAATCCATCTCGAGAAAGATAGCGAAGATAATACCATAAATCTCAAAAATGCACCGGTATTAATTCACACATATATATTATATTTATTCTGACAACTTTAGCACTTTCAATTTCAAAATAATCTACTCTACATCTCTTCTAGAGTTCAAAACGAGGCTTTCAATTAAAAGATAATCATGCAAGTATAAAAACAAAGCCCAAGGAAAATTCTAGCGCTTCGAAAAAAGATTTTGGCTTAGATCCCATCCAGAAAGCAATTGCACACCAGGATTATAATTACCCTCTACTTATTGTCGCAGGTAAAACAGCTCATTTTCATCGAATATTTCTTTTTTATTTTTTTAAATTTAAACACTTCAAAAAAATCCTCGAGATAAAAAAAAGAAACTTTATTATACATATTACTATATACGTAAAACTAAGGTAAAATTTACAAACAAATAGGTCCTGGATCAGGAAAAACTGCTACACTTTGTGAAAGGGTTAAATTTTTACTAGATTCCCAAATAGAGCCAAAAAAAATTGTTGTTATTTCGTTTTCAAACAAAGCAGCTCAAGAACTTAAGGTATCAAAAAATACCATTATAGAATTTAAGGTTTTAAATTAGCAGCTTTAGAGTTATACTCATAATCGAATTTATAATTTTAGGAGAGGATAAGTGAAATGATAGATAGCTGCCCTGATCTAAAAAAACTTGTTACTCGCCCATGGATATCTACTTTTCACTCGTTTTGTTTTTATACAATAAAAAGATTTCACAGAAGATTAGGTCTAAATACAACTCCCACAATTTGTTCATCAAAGAACGAACAACTAGAGCTCTTGAGAATAGGAATGTTGCATATATGCTCATACAAGCTGCTTATCTGTTTCGAAAGACTGCTCAAAAACTACAGGCTAAATTTTAAATTTTCAAAAAGCTACATCCCCAATGAAGGCGAATTTCAAAAATATCTTACTGCAGGGCTGTGTGTCGATCCTTTATTATTATCTGAGCTCTGGAAAGAATTAGACTTGTTTTTAAATGAAAATTCCTCAATTTTAGGAATAGAAAAGCAAAAAACAAACTACGACGATAACTCGCCTCCTAGTGCAAAGAGAACTAAAAAGCCAAGCAATGGAGGATCTTTTTTAAATAAAAACACATATATCACAGAAAAGTATAATCTCTATAAAGAATTAAATAAAAATAGACCCCCAATGTTCAAATTGCTTGACAAACGTAAAGAAATATCGCTATTATCTCATGTTCATCGAGTAAGATCAAAAAACATTAGCATAAATCAGTTTGAAGGCGAGTATTTAGAATCTATAGAAGCGTATAACTGGGCAAAGAGAGCCATTAACGTTCTTGATTTTGATGACATACTTGAATTTGGTTTTAAAATTATGGAAATCCCTGAGCTTTGTCGTAGGCTGAGAAATGAGTTTTGTTATACGCTAGTCGACGAATTCCAAGATTTAAATGCAATTCAAATGGAAATAATGTACAAGCTCCAAAAAGACCGTGGATGGATCACTGTAGTTGGTGATGAAAGGCAAAGTATCTATGGCTTTCGTGGAGCAACGCCGAAAAGCAATTTCCATTCATTTATTAACAGCTTTGTCCGCCCCATGGTGTACAGATTAAACCCAGAGTCTGAAGAAACAAGTAACTCAAATAACAGCCAATTGACCGCAAAGATAGAATCTTTATCACAATCACAAGAAGATAATAAGCCCCAAATTAAAAAAAAAATCGACTCTAATATTATTGATATTTTAGGCAGTGATATTGATAATTGCGACCCGGATGATATGCAAACCAATGCAAAAACTAATCAAACAGTAAATTTGAAAAGCGATGAAAATGATGATCCACAAAATTTTCAAACTCTTAAAGTTAACTACCGTTCAAACGCTGCAATAGTTCAACTAGCAAACGTTATCATTAAAGAGTCAAAAACAAAAGACGAGCTAATATTAAAGCTACGAACTGACCTTTACCCATCTTACGAAGACCCATCATCTGATTTTGAATCAATAAGCTTATGGTCATTCAGTAACCACAGAGATGAAGCAAAAACAATTGCCAATAGAGTTAAGGATCTCATTCATTTGTATAACTATTTACCAGGCGATATAGCTATATTGCTCAGAAATTTTAATTTTTATGGGAGGAAGATGACCAAGTTTTTACAGGAAGCATTAGCTGAAAAAGGAATTGGGTTTGCTTTACGTGGAGGGAGATCGATATTTGAATTCCGAAAGTGGGGAATTTTGATAATGTTTTTGAGATGTATAGTGAACTTGAAAGATAATTTAGCATACCGAACTTGTTTGAAGAATGTAGTTTATGGATTAGGGGATGTATCTTTATCTAAAATTGAAAATTCAGGCGTGGTATTCGATAAGCAGGGGTACTATGACGAACAAGCTAGCGGTGATATTGGGTTTGGAGAAAAAATAAGAATCGCGATATCAGAAAAAACTATTTCGAGTAAAGTGAGCCAGAGGCTTAATATTTTCATGAATACTATAAATGGATTAAGGATGGAGTTTGGGAGAACTAGCATAAATGACTTTTTTATCAAAGCAGCAGGAAAGTTGCACGATTTGACCAAAGAATTGGGAGACCCAAGGCTCAAAACATTCGGAAAAAACGCTTTGAAGATAAATGATAGTAGAGATGGAGAAAGTAATAATGGCTCAATTTTTAAAATGAAAATAGAGGCCAGAGCTGAAGAAGAATTAGAAAGCGATGAAGATGGAGATTCACTCGATTTAAAATCAGGAACATTTCTAAGCTCAGTACTTGCAGGGTTTTCAGATACTCTATATTTACCCAAAGACCCTATTCATTCTGGGGATGGCAGTAGTACGCTTAAAGCTGGAAAAGAGCCTACAGATAAAAATTATATTATAGTGATAGATAGTGATGAAGAAGACAGCGAACATTTTCCATCAAATCTTGATATAAAAAGTAAAGCAGATATAAAATATGAAAATGAAGAAGATGAATATGATGACGATAGGTACGAAACGAAGAATATAGATTCAAACTATTTCGCTACAGAGGATACGATCAGTTCTTTAGTAACGCATTTATCAATGTTATCAGATACTTCATCTAAAGTCACAGATAATAAGAAAGTGATAATATCAACTATACATCAGTCTAAGGGACTTGAGTGGCCAGTTGTATTTTTGCCCATATTTAACGATGGTATAATGCCATCTGTTCCTAGATCAAGCCCATTTAAAGATCTCGGCAATGTACCAGGGAATATGTTCTCGAGCCAGGTAAAAAATAATTTGAAGCAGCTGGATTATATTGATGAGCATTACGAAGAGGAAATTAAGTTGGCGTATGTAGGCATAACAAGAGCAAAAGAAATCTTGGTGATATCAAAATCAGACACTTTGCGTGAGTTTGGTTTAGAAGCAGATTTTGTTTTAGACGGGGGCTATGGCGGCTCATACTTCGACGAGAACCGCGATAGTACCGACAAATTCGAACTCTCGCGGTTCATACCTACTCGACTAAAGTATGGCGGAAAAATATCAGACATCCACAACTTAAAGTATAAAGAGTTCTAATATTAGTGATTTAAAAAACATTAGTCTAAAAAGCGAAGTACGACAAGTTGTTTTATTTGCATTAATTAAAATTGAATAAATATATTATGAACCTGCATTTTTATTTTCTACATCATTTTTATAAACAAGTATACATTTTTTGAATATTTTTTTATTATATTTCTTGTACTTATGATTGCAGTTTTTAGTCTTAGTAAACTATATTTTTAATATTGAGAAATTAAATATATTTAGCAAGCGATGAGGTAATAAATCTGTTCATGTTAGAAGCTGGAGACTAAGAGAAAATTATTGAAAAGTCAAAAAAAATTAGCGCGTTAAGAAAATTAAAGAAAATTAGCACATTAAGAAAATTAAAAAAAATAAAGTCAAGAAAAAAGGTTCTTATAAAATATGGTGAGCAATAAATGTGCCTTTTAAATCGAAGAATCCAGGATGTGAAAATAAAAAACAATACGACAAGAATAATCGCCAAGCTAAAAATCACAGCCAAGAACGAATGTTTTTTTTGTAATAGAAAAAAGTATATCTATTGGTGTATTCTGAACGACCAATAATGTGAAGTTATTTTATGCAAAATGCCAACAAAAAAAGGAAATGAAGGAATAAAGGCTAATTTATTGAGCCTAAAAAAAATAAACCACCGATTTTTAATATTTGAATTTTTAAGACATATTTTTGATTTTATGTGAAGCTAAGTTAGACTCATATTAACACATAGACTCTCTCACACCTTTTTCTTGCTGTTACTGACACATCCACAGTTTGTTTTACCCTATACTTCTTTAATTTGATATAACCAATCCTTAGATCTCCCAACTCCCGAATTCACATTACAATTACTAAAGGTTGGAGGATTACTTTTATACTCATAAACCCTTTTTCCCCTTTATATATCGTGTTTGTTAAACCTGATTATTGTGCTTTCTCGTAAAAAAATTCCTATTATTTATTCCTCTTTACTATCAACTCTATATTACAAACCTAAGAATTGTATCTGCTGAAATCTCTATAGAAAATTTTGGTATAGGCCCCCTGTGTTATCCACGATTACCTCAATATTATCAAAATTCTAGCTCAAACTATATATAATAAAATCGATTATTTCAGTATAAGATAGCTATATTTTTTATCACACAGTTTGCTTTATTAGTTTTCCTAATAGCCTTAAACCGAAGCTAGGACTAAGAGAAAAAAAGGCATAAAAAATTAAAAGAATCCTGGATGATTATTCTTTCATTCGATACTCATATCAATAAATCTTCTCTATCTGTTCAAAGTTAAGTTCTCAAAAAAAAAAAAATCCAATAATAATAAAAGCAAAAAGTCAAGAAATTGCTTCAACTCGCAATGAATTTTAGCGGCATAGAAAGAACCTACTCAATAAATGAGTTAGGAAAACTCGCTAGTGTTCGAGTTAATAACAATGTTCCCATCAAACTATACCTCAACTCTGTCGAAAATTTACTTAACAAGGTACCATACTTATTCCCGCTTAAACATTGAATCGCATATAGTTCACTTTATATTTAATTCCCCTCCCTCATAAAAAAATCTATTCTTTTTATTGATTTAAGCATTTGGATCCCATATATAAACACCGTATTATATACGCTTTCAATCTAGAATAAATCTTATCAACTCTTCCTACATATTATATTTATTTATTTATTTATATAATAGGCAATTTTTCACTTGGATCAAAAAAACTATCAAGAAGCGTATTTGTACTTTTTAAGATATAGCACGTAAGCGACTATATTTATTTTTTAATTATTTAAAATCTAACTTAATATCATATTTCATATATTAAATCAATAATTAATCATGTGCTATAACAAGAAACTAAACACAGATTTATTTCACTATTGCTAAAAATAACAAGTGTAATTCAAAATTAAAACTAAATTTAATCTTTTTTTTATTCATATTATAAGAATTGTATTGAACGAGCTTCCAAACCACCCCGAGTATAAGAATAAAGAAAATGATATTAAGAGAAGACAGATAACTAAAGTAATATTTAAAAAGCTATTTACTCTTACTTGTATTATCATTATTTTTTTTGCATTTTTATTATAATCACTACCGCAAACTTTAGAGAGCTTATCTTCACATGAATAAAATAAAATATAGTAATTATTATATTTTATTTATAGAACTGTAAAGTAGTTTTAGACAATTTGGAGGAACTACAACCTATTCTCATAAAACAATACCAACAGTATCAAGAATATCTGAAAACAATTCCAAAACGAAACTTGGACATTAAACGTTTTACTGCAGAAAAACAAACTTCTAACGTTAAAGAAATGTTTGAGAATAGAAAATCTGATGATAAACCTCTACTCCAATTTAGCGAGCAAGACAAAAGAGACAACTCTTGGTCCTTACAAAACGAACTATCTTCTCTCCCTGAGTATTCAAAGGCTGAGTAATATATAAATTTTAAATCTTTGCCCTTTTTAATTAGTTAAAGCTTCCCTTTTTCAATTTACTTCTTTATGTGTTGCGACGAATTGCAACGAATTGCAACGTTAAAACTATATTAAGTATCGTTTTATTTTTTAAAATCGTAAAATAGGAAATCTCACTTGCATACTGGTTCTTATGCTAATGGGCATAACTTCTATTCACCGCCCAATGTATATCTACTTTACTCTTATATAATATTAAAAAAATGTTAATTGTTTTACTCCCCCTTCCTAATTTTTTTTTTAACCTAATTAACCTATTCAAACTATTCATTTTACAGGTTTTGTATCCCGAAATTTCCCAAAAACCTCAGCAAAACCCTTACTATACCGATAATGTAATTGTTACATTAATCATTCTATAGCAAATGAATAAAATTAGATTAATATAAGTAAGCTTTAAAATTTAAACCAGCTAATGATAAAAAATGTATTTAGGAAATTGTTCAAAGTAAAGATATTTATTTTCCAAAGCCCACACTCCCAGAACTACCTCAACGCATTAATTCGCCAATACAACCGCCACAACTCCCGCCCAAGCCTCGTATGCACTCTCAAGACTCAGATTCAAACCAATTACCTAGCTATTCAGATTCTAAAAACACTATTAGCGGCGATATCAACCAGCAAACTACAAGCACTAGCAAGTCCGACTATCCCGAAGAAAAATCCGGCGTTGTTAATAGACCAGTAATATTACCGACTCGTCTAGTCTCTGTGTTTTTGGACTATGCCTCCAAAAACACAAACGCTAATTTGGAAACATGTGGGATAATTTGCGGAGTAATAGTAAGTATTTCAATAATAATATTGTCATAATCGTATAGAGTAGTTGAATGTGTTTTTTTTGGATATTATTCGTATTATTTTATATAATGGCTAGTTCATTATAAGGAATAAGTATTAAGGATTCTTTTCTGCTATTTATAATCTGAATTTTTTTATTAATTAGGAAAATGATATAATTAAGGCGACGATGCTTATTATACCTCAGCAAACATCTACATCAGATACATGTACGACTGAAAAAGAAGAGGAGATTGTAATGCTGGTGAGCGAGCGCGACTTGATAGTTCTAGGATGGATACATGTAATTTTATGCCCATAATTTTTTAAATTTGTGTCTTAATTTTTTTTTATTAAAGTGATAATTTTCAAAAACTGTTTTGCGATATTAAAAAAATAGACTCATCCTTCTCAGTCATGTTTTATGAGTTCGATCGATTTGCATACGCACTGCTCATACCAATTAATGTTGCCAGAAGCGATAGCTATAGTGTGCGCGCCAAAGTCCAAACCATCGTAAGAATAAGCAAATACGCATAAATTAATCTTTTAATGAACTGTGAACATAAATTTCTGTATAAAACCAGAAAAAAAAAGTCATTCCACAAACAAATTTATGATCTAGGTATTTTCTTATGTTATATTATCTTATCTTTTTTTTTTTTTGCAATTTAGACTGGGCGCTTTTCGGTTGACTGAACCGCCGGGCATGGATATAATTAGAAACTGTCCAATTAAAACATCGTTCCATCCTCACAGCGAAAAAGATATTTACAGGGTAAACATAAAAATTTAAACTTAAACTATAACTACAAAACTCAAAATATTAAGTATAAAAATTGGGGAGTAAAGTGGGAGGAAGTGTTGTTTCGCGTATTTATTTGTATATTCCAAAGACGTAGAATAAATTTTTATGACATAAGACTTTTACTCTTATTTCTATAGGATTTGGAAATGGATTCAGATATTATAATGCAAAATTACGGGTTTGATTTAGCGGACTTGAGGAGATGAGGCTTTTGTCCCATCCCATTTTTTTTGTTTATTTGTTAAACGCATTAAAAGCAATAACGAATATAAGAAGCTTTTTTTTACTTTCGTATCTCTTTTGTTTTTATCAAGCTAATAGTTTATTTGTTTATACATTTAAACAATATATTATTATTGGGCTGTTTCAGCTATATTTTTAACCTTTTTTCGCGAAATTACGATTAATTTGAATACTACTTAAACTTATAATATACCTAATAGCTAGTTTTAGTGTTTGAGTGTCATTATTTTTGCTCACCTCGTTAATTATATGTACATAATGTGAATAATATCTTCTGGGATATCTTTTTAAACAGTATAAGTCATCATCGATGTAGTAAGAATTATGAGGTTTTTGTTTTTTTAAATCAAATAGTAAAATAAAAAGAGATTTTGTGGGCAGTGAAGTGTGCGAATAAGAGCTGTCCAAATATATGAAGGGAAGAAAAAGTAAAGAAATGTAGGGTTTATTGTGGAGCCAATAAGTAAATAGGTCGAATCATTTTATGGACCAATCAGTAAATTGAATAAATTCTATTAGGATAAAGAGTAGCGATTTATTTTAGTCGCTAAAAAACAAAAAGGGAAACAGAAGCAAATAAAAATAAATGGTTGGAAAAACCATAGATATTTTAAAAGACTTTGAACAATTTGATAATTATTTTCATTATTCTGCTCTCCTCGCTTTTACAAGGAAAAAAAAAAGTTCTGGTAAATTAAGGCTTAGCTGACTGATAATGGAGGACGATCAAATTATGGCGAGCGAGTTGATGCAGAGGCTGAATGTGCTTGAGAAATTAGTTGGTGACCAGACGGTACTGCGACCAGGAGCAGCGAGTTTCGGCGATATTGTCGCAGCAGCAGGAAATCGCGTCGACCAGGTAATTGAGCGGGATTACTTGCTTTCCGAATTCATGAAAAAATGTAACATTATAATTAATTTGAATTATTAGCTTTTTTTTTTGATTTTTATTGCTGGCGAATAGTTTACACTACGTTTTATTTAATTTTAAAATTGTACAGATGCGAAAGTCGAGAAGCTGATTGACAATGTGTACACGTACCTCAACACGATGAAGAGCGATCGCGAAAAGGCTGAGCATGTATTGAGCTACGAGCGCGATTTGATTGAAGTGTCGGAAAAAGCAGAAGAGCTTAATAGGCTGGCGCAAGCGCTGGATTCGAGCAGTATCCCGAGTAAGTTCTACAAACTTATCCCCCCCCCCCCCTCCTGCTCTAAAAAAAATGAATTAAAAAAAATGAAGGAAATTAGTTGCGCTGGTTGTATAAATACAAGTTTAGTTTGTATTCAAATTCATTTAAATTTTTTTTATTTAAATTTTTATTTGTTTAGAGGTTGTGGATATGGCCCCACAGGTCGAAGGGCTCGTTAAAAACGCAGTTGAAAGCGAAGCTATAGTCCGCAAATTGGAAGATACAGTCACTGAGTTGGTAGCGAGGTACCACAGCGAAATAACGGCATTATCGGAGATATTCATTCAGATAGATTTGCAACTATCGGCTATAGAAAATAAAAGGCTCAGCCGAGATTAATTGAGGAAAAAAGAGAGAGTGTGATAGTTGAACAATTTAAAATGATTCTTTTTTAAATATACATATAGCATTATTTAAAGCACCAAAAAAAAAAACACATTTGCATTTGCTACTTTTAATATTTAAAAGCATAAATTTATAGCAATAAAATAAAAATTAACTACATACAATGTTTTTTTTTTTTTTTTTTGGAGATTGACAATAGAGAGAAATGTGGAGGGAGAGGGGAAAGGGTAAAGAGTAGTATATTTTGAGAAGGAAAAAAAAAAAGGAGAGTATTAATTATGAAAAGGATAGGTTATTGCTTTTTGGTCCAGTTTGATGGTGGGTTGTGGACGATCTTTCTTGTTTTGAGGGAGATAAATCTGTTACGTTTGAGGTAAATAGAGATGGCAGTCAAAATAGAGAAGATGATGAGGACTTGAGTACCACGGCGTTTTCTGTCGTCGAGTTCAGGTTCAGAGGCCCAGTTCAAGAAGGTGACAACGTCCTTGGCCATTTGGGAGGTAGTGGCAGGAGTTCCATCTTCGTATTCGACGAGACCGTCGTATAAGCTTCTGGCCATGGCAATAGCACCACCAGGGAAGTAAGGGTTGAAGTGTAGTCCTTCACGGATTTCAACACCTTCAGGGGCATCGTAGTAGCCGGTGAGGAGGGAGAAGACGTAGTTGGCGCCATTGTGACGAGCTTTGGTGATGAGAGAAAGATCAGGGGGATAGGCACCATTGTTCATAGCACGAGCGGCTTGTTCGTTGGCGTATACTTTTGGGAGGGGATCAGCGGGAGTTCCAGGACGCATAAACATTTCACCAGCATCGTCAGGGCCAGCTTCATATTCAAATTCAGCAGCCATGGCTTTAACTTCATCTTCGGTGAAAGCAACGTCAATCAAATCTCTCCAGCGAACAAACTCGGTGTTGTGGCAAGCAGCACAAACTTCTCTGAAAACTTGGTAACCACGGCGGATACTAAATTAAGCACGTATGTAAATAAATATTTAAGAAAAGGAAAGTAGAGATAGAAGTATTCCAAAAAGAAGAAGATTTTAGCGACCAGTAGTGAGGCTAAAGTTAATGGAAATTGGGTGGATAGATGGTATTGAGTGGGGGAGGGGGGGAGTACCTTGCGTGGTCAAAAGTTCCGAAAGTGGAGGCGTGTTGGAATGGGAAGTTTGGGGTGTGGAGGCCTTCAGCGAACATGTCAGCTTTAGCGGCATTTTTGTTCATATAATACAAACCAAGTCCAGAGCCAGCGACTGTGGTGGCAGCAGCGGCGAAGTAAAGGTTACCCTTTCCATTGAACTATTATAAACAAGTAAAAAGCAAGTATTAAATATGAGGTAAAAGAATACTTAGCAAATAAAATAATTAGAGAGAAATGATGTTCGAACCTTTGATGCGGCTTGGGTGCTCAAACGCTAATAAAATAAATGTATGTAATGTAAGTAGAAGTCAAATATAAAAATAATCGGAAAAAAAATTAAAGGGGGTAGAAATTGATTTCCAGGAAACACAAGTTAAAGGTTTAAAGGATAGAAACTGGATTTCAGAAAAAAAATTTTTAAAAGATTTGAAGGAGAGTAATTATTGTAGACATAGATAAAACAAAATTTGATTAAATCAAAAATAAATCAAATTGCGGAAATTGAAGTAGAAGGCTTATGATGTTGCATAAGCTGTGAAGGGCGGAGGGGGGGGGTGTGGATGTGAGAGAAGATTTTGGGAGAAGTATAGAAATGAGGATAGAATAGTTACCTTTGAACCGTTCTTAAAAAACTGGGCGGCCTTTCTAGCAAACATTATTCCATCAATCTATCGAGAGTTTTTTTTCGAGATGAATAATAACTAAAATGGAAAAATAAAAAAAAAAATAAGAAACAAGCTATGATAAAACTAATTTTCTTATTAAAAAATTAAAAGCCTAAGAAGAATTTATAGTATATACACACTTTTTTTTTTTTTTGGGTTGACTGATAAGAGCTCAGCCTAATCATATGATTTGTTAGACAAACATTCGATTTCAGCGAATTATTGGCCTGATTCCAATGATATCGGGTATTGGTTGGCTTAATGAATATAAATCATAGTTTATTATTAGCCTGTTCTTAACTCTAATCAATGAATTAGGAATATTCAGCCACTGATTAAGGAAAATGCTTTTTGATAGTTTGTTTTATTTAGATAGCTTATTTCTGTCCAATAATCTGAAATACTTTGACTTGATATTTTATGGCAGTCTTTTGTAGATAAGAATCTGAGTCTTTATCTCTTAATTTAATCTTATCTCCATCGCCTCAAAATCCTTCCATGCTACTGGCTCCTGAATCTGGCCAATAGTGTCATTTTTGTTCAATCATGATCAGTAATCGAACTAATAAAATACAACATTCAAATAATTGGCCAATAAGTAATCAGCGTGAGTTGTTGGCTGTTTACATTTGAGGAGTTTCGATCATTGGCTTAGAGGTTTCAACAGAAATAGTATAGGTATAAAAAAAAAGGGAAAATGTCAGAGCAAATAAATTAATATGTATTCAAAATACGGGAGATTAGCTGTGAAATGAATTTAGGCTATTGAGTTGTAAGCTTGAATGATACCACACATTCTTTATTTATTTTTTTTTCAAAGCTCAAGATAGTTGGAGCGCATGTAGTGACAGCTCTGACTGTTGCGAGCACTCTCTTTACCCAGTACGCAAAAAAGATCACAGCTGGATGTGAAAATGCATACTTGTATAGTCGCTGGATATTAAATCCATGCCTTGTTTTTTTTTTAGTGTACGGCTTGAAAGCGAATAAAAATATATTTGCGAAGGTATGGGTGGTTTACGCCTGGTTCGTTAAGTATAAATGCAGGTGCACGAGATAAAATTAGCTAGAGGATAAACAGAATTAAAACCAACATGAATGTATAAGTGCAAGAATATCCGCATTTTTATTAGAGTATCCAACTTAATTAATGCTCATCCAACAATATATTTTATAAGACTATAAGTTAAATATGATATAGCAGCTTGGTTTGATAGCGCTTAATATGGCTATTATATGCGCCCTGGTTTGCATGAAATTGGATTCATGGCTATAACAACAAGAATAAGAATCAATTCGTTGCATTTGTGCTCTTACTGACTATTGCCCAAGAACTGAGCTGTAATAAAAAAAACATTGTTTTGTTAAATGTAAAGTATCAGTAATTTACACGTTTATACTAGCAGTATCAAAACCAACTGCATCAATATATCCAGCACATATAGAAATTTTGTATCTTCAATATTCCTCCTTTTAGTTCTTTCATGCATAAAAAATGAGCACTAATTAAAACCAAATTATTTACTGCCATATATCTTCTACAGTATAACAGCGAATATACAATAATTGTATATAAATTTTCTATTTAAAAAAAATACTTTCCAAGGCAGCCTTTATAAAAGTTTACAAAATTTCTAAATCTTTTTTATTTACATCAAAAGCCTAAAAAAAAAAAAGGTCCATCAATCCTACATATTAATTGATTTCTTTCTTTTTTTTTATTATAAATATTCACAATATTTTTTGTGCCATAATAAAAAAACTATTCTTATTAATAATTTGTTCCTTTTTTAAAGTATTGATTTAAATTTTCTTTTTTATTCGTACTACCACCCCTCTATTATAGCTCCTTAATATAAGAAATCCAATCTCTTGCTCATCTTCAAAGAGATACCCTTTTCCTAATTACTTGCTACTTTTATACACTTCTCCCCTCCTTCTAAAACAAAACCAAATACTTAGCCTGCTTAATTTAATTTCTTACGATTTTCCCGTACTTACGCTTTCCTTTATCCAAAAAATACACAACACCTCCCCCCCCTCCAAAAAATGTCTGTTTTTATCAATATTTTCATCCCTTTGCTACTCCTCTCAGCAACCGTATACTTTTGGCTGAGTAGATTACCAGCTATCATCGATTCCGATCTAACTTCAATCTTGTCTGATAAAGCCAAGACCAAAAAACAGCTTAACGTCATGTTCATCACTGCTCATCCCGACGATGAATGCATGTTCTTCGCACCTACTATCCTCGCCCTCAAGAAACGCGGCAATGTCAGCATCAAACTCACCTGCTTCTCCACCGGTAAAATCTCATTCTCTTGAATGCCCATCCACTCCCCACCTGTTCAACCCAAACCGCTTTTTTTTTTTTTACATACCACTAATTCTTTTTCTTTTTCTTATTTTATTTTGTTAGGTAATGCCAATGGGCTGGGTAACGTTCGTCGTGTTGAACTCGTTAAAGCTGCCGAAAGTTTAGGAATTTCTTCTACTGATATCATAATCATTGATGATCCGTAACCTTACCTCTTTAACTTTTTTTTCTTTTCCCACAATTTCAACCATTTTTTTCTGCCTTATACAGATTATTTCCAATAATGCTCTCTCTTCTAAAAAACTTTGATTTATTTTTGCTAGTGCGTTCCCTGACCATATGAAGCAAGCATGGGATCCTGTTTTAATGGCTAAAGCCCTTGAACCTATCGTCTTGTTTTCGAAAACCGATACGGTAATTTCATATAATATTTTTATTTATATAGTCTTTATTTGCACCTCCCCCCCCTATCTCTAAATAAATGAATAAAAATTTTTTTGTTCTTGTTTCTTGTGTGTAATTAGATTTTCACTTTTGATAAGCAGGGTGTCAGCGGCCATCCAAACCACATTTCTCTGTATATTGGAGTCAAGTAAATAAAAAAAATTTTTTTTTTCTAATTTAAAGTATATACTTGATAAATCTATGTCGAGCAGCTAAAATAGTAAAATTGGCGCGATTCATAAAATAAATATTTGTGTTTATATATATTTTATAGGTTTATGATAAAGACCGGGATCAAGTTCAAGTTCCAGCCGGTTGCGTTGTTCACGCTTGATTCAGTTTCGATTCTGCGCAAATACTTGTTCTTTTTAGATGCGTTGTTTTCGTATGCCGAGTACTTGCACAATTCGATGACAAACAAGCCTACTGGCACAAAAGACAAGAGCAGTAGCGGCGGTAACAAGGCGATATTCGTAGCTGATTTGGCGGACTATAGGCTCGGGTGCAAGTCGATGAGCTACCACGAAAGCCAGCTAGTTTGGTACAGGAAATTCTACGTCATTTTTTCAAGGTACATGTACATAAACACATACGACCAAATCGCATAATTATATTGATATTTAAATAACTACTTTTTTATTTAGTATCCTTATATTAATATAATAATAAAACAAAATCAAATCAAATATGGTGTATCTATAATAAAGAAACCCTTCTTTTTTTTTTGTTAAGGATTTATATGTAAGTAATAAAGTAGGTGGAAAGGTATGTTAAAAGTTAATTAAAAAAAAAAAAAATAAAGAGTCTAGTCTAAATTTTTGTCAAATGCGTTAAAGAGGAACTTGAAAGTATCAGGGCTGCGAACGGCGATTCTGATGAATGTGGGCATCATGTACCCAGGTTTTCCGCTGCGGATGGGTACGCCGTGGGAGCGAGCGACCTGGCAAGCGGTGTCGGCGACAGAGGCGTCGTGCGTATCGATCCAAATCCAGGATAAGAAGGGTTCACCGTGAAAAGTCCATTGCGGGAAGCGCGACTTGAGGGCGTCGACCTGCATGCGGCGCCATTTGGGCGTGGAGGCCCACGTCTCGGCGAGGTACTCGGAGTTATTGACGACGGTGGCGAGGAAGGCGAGCGCCGACGAGTTGACCGACCATGGGACCTGGTACTTGAGGAGCGACGAGGTGTGGTCGCGGGTGCAGCCGACGACCGACCCGAGGCGCAGGCCCGTGCAGCACCACAGCTTCGTCCACGAGTGGATGACGAAGATATGGATGCGTTTCGTGCGCGAAATATCTGCAAGCGCGGCGAGGTCCGTTGCGAGCGAGCAGGCGCGGAAATCGGGCCCGTGCCACGGCAACATCGATTCGTCGACAATGGCGAACGTGTCGCCGGTCGTGTCGGCACTGTTGAAGATGTAGTCGAGCACTTGATCTTTGGACAAGAAATCGCCCGTTGGGTTGCATGGATTCACCAGGGCGACGACGTTTGCCTTTAGATTGTCGTTTGCGGAGCTTGGGGCGATAACCTGCAAGCCGCAGTTTTTTGCAGCTCTTTCGTACTCCTTGTATTGAGCAGCGACGGGACCTGGCTTGAAATAGTTGCAGGTTTCGGGGCTTGTTAGTTTTGCGAGGCGCATAACCAGATCTATCAGTTCGCTAGCGCCATTGCCTAAAATGAGGTTGTTTTTGCCGTAGTAATCAGAGGCGGGGTCTAAATTATTGCTGCAGTCGCTTTGTGGGTCAGAGTTTGGCCATAGGAAAGAAGCCAAACGTGACTTTGCGGGTTCTTGGTTTGCTGGCGGGTAATGGCCGCATTCAGCTACAGCGTCTGTGGCGGCTTTAAGGGCGTCTTTGGGAGTTCCCAGCGCATTTGTGGGGACGCTGAAGTCGTCGATGAAATTGTTGACGAACTTCCATTCCTGGCCTCCATGGAACTGCTGGACTTTTTGGTCCCAGACCTGCACGTTCTTAGTTTCAGCCATTAGTTTGCCTAATACTTATTTGTTTGTTTTTTCCCAAGTTGCAACAAGAGCAATAAGGGGTAGGTATATTATTTTAAAAAAAAATTAAACAAAACAGATATGGTAGAATAAGAAAGAGGAATTATGATGGGTACCAAAGGCGAGTAATAATCAAATAAACTTCGATAACAGAAAAGTAAAATTAAAAGCTTATTGATCGATTAGTTTTTTTATTTTTTTATTTTAGAGCTCAAAATTGAAAAGAAAATCCAAAAAAAGTAAATTAAAAAGTAGAAAAATCGATTTGGCAGAAACTCCAAAAATAAACAGACGTTCTTTGGCCATTCAAAAGTCTTAAAAATCTCGAAATTTTCAAGGCCACAAGAAATGAGTACGCTGATTGATTGGCTGGTTACGATTTCTGGGCTATGATCTCTCTACCAACGCAGCTGAAAAAACCCAAATGTAAGCCATACTATAATAAAATAAAATAAACTAGATACAGACAAAAAGGTTTTGGTTAACCGTAGTTGACGAATTTGACCTTGTAGTCGTAGTCGGTGTTGACGTTGAGTCGGTCATACCTGTAGTCCAAGGTGACAATGGAGTCTGGTTTCAGGAGTCTGTATGGGTCAGGCAGGTCCTTCTCGTAGAAAATTTTGTCAGCCGATACGTTGAGGCTCTTGCACTTATTGCGCTGGATGTACATACCTACGAGCCTGGAGCTCCACATATCTAGTGCGGTTGTGTTGACTGAATTCATTGTTAATTTTTTTAGTGTTTACAAGTACAGTGCTGTTCTATATGAACCAGATTTTATAGCTTTTTTTAGTTTAAAGGGATTGTTTTTTAGTGTGTAGCCAAAGACAGTTTGATGTTATTGGCTTTGGGAGTTGAAATCGGAGGTTTGTTATTCTTTGTGTCTGATAATTGTTGGCTATGGCGGTTCGTCTACTTATTCCAAGGCTGGGCCTATTTATACAGTTTAGCTAAACAGTAAATTTTTAGTGTTGTTGAGTTGCAGATCAAATTTAGCTTTTTAAAGAAAGGTTATTAGGATTCAGAAGTTCTGTTGGGAGGTGCATTCTATTTTCCCCGCTCCCCAACTCTTAAAAAAAAAACTAAAACACACGCACTCTCAACAAATAAGGAATATAGGTGAAAATAATTCCCATTCTTTCACATGACTCGGCAACTGCAAACACTCGCTGACAATCGCCGATTTGCATTGGCCACATTTCCTTTTCCTCCTCCACCATTATAAAATAATAATCACATACGTATCTGTCTGCCAATAATTCTCCTGCAAAGAAAATCAAATCCCTTTATCTCAGCTCCTAATGATAATAATCGCTTCAGACTTTCTGCCACTTTAACTTGTCTCGCTGATCTTACACGCACCAATTAGCCCAGTTATTCACTATACACTTGCACCCTAATATTCACCCTATCGCATTGCATCCCATCCTTTATTCCGCTCGATTCTTTCCACCAAATAATTCTGATATCCCAAATCCTCCACATATATAAATCTACACTCCACTGCCCAATAGGTCTCCGCTAGACCTGCAACCCTTTACACAATTATGCACCTCTCACAAGTCTATACTAGCTATTCTATCAAAGAACGAAGCTTTTTGGGTCTATATATTCAAATAGTTGGAAGCTATCATCAACAACCTAATTATTCATGTACTACACTTTACCATCTCCACTTAAGTTCTGAATCCAAAATTTCTCCAAAATAAAGCTTTTTAGCCTTTTCGTTCACGGTAGACTGATTTTGATCTATACAAAATATAACCATCTGTGTTCTATAAAAATATCAATTATGAGACTGTATCATCTATTGAAATACTGTATAATAACAGCAAATAGTAAACTTTAACTTCAAATTACTGAAGAATCACCATATTCTTTTCTTCAAAGAGCGTTGCACATGAGTGTGTCAACCATTTCCCGTTCAACACTCTTTAAAAACCCCAATTTATTGATTCGACTATGATTTAAAAGCAAATTTACTGATTCGACTATGATTTAAAAGCAAATTTATTATTTGATGTTATGTATAATATACCATTATCTCTTAAGGCCTGGGAATTAAAGTATTTTTTTTGAGCGCTGTTGGCTATGTTTTGTAGGTCAAAATAGTCTACCGCTTGAGATAGGGTTAAGCAAGCTAAATTAATAAAAATAGTAATATATATGCACGATTCTTAACCCTTTCCAGCCATACTCTCTTTAAAAAAATTCGATTTATTGATTCGTTAATGATATAAAAGTAAATTTATCATTTGCTGATTTAATAAATTAAACCAATAGTTATATGAGTATCGGGATTAAAGTATAATTGTCGAGTACAGTTGACTATATTTTGATAGATCAAAAATAGTCTACTACCCATGAAAGGGTTAGTGGCTGAGTTATTTTATAGTCTGTGTATTACATTTATGTAATTAAAATATGAAACTATTCCTCAATTAACTAAAGTTTTTTATTTAATATCCAAGTAGACCCAATAACAGAATAAATCACTTTTCAATTCTGCCAGTAATACTAACAACTATTCATTACTCAACCCAATAGTATTAATGCTCAATATATTGTACTTTTCGCTCAGAATCCTCCATTTTATTTACTTTTTTGAACTGCATAAAACTAAATAACCCAACAGGTATTAGATTATAAATTATTCTGTAATATGGTTAATAAATAAAATTAAAGCGGATGAGTAGGAAAATTTTAATAG